>BSCZ01000609.1:0-93863 GCA_027924225.1 Bjerkandera adusta
GGCTAGCGCACAAGGCCGCCGATCAGCGCATTGCTGGTCTTCGTGTCCGCATGGTCTCGTTCGTTCCGCGGCCTACCTTCTCTCCCGCCCTCGACATTGCCTTCGAGCTCACCTAGACCCTTCGTGTTATAAACGAGCTTCACCAGGCGAATAGGCATACGAGTGTCATTCTCGATAACAAACGGAGGCGCCTGGAGGAAGCAGCTAGCCCGCCGCAGCGCTTTGGTGGACGTCAGCACGCTACTCGGGTCCGTCGGCATTCCCGTCACGACGTTCTTGCGAGTCGATAGGGAGCGCGGCTCGCGCGTTTACGTCTGGTGTCGCCTTTCATTCTACTCTAGACCCTCGACGACTGCTGCACGTTGAACACCTATGTGCAGAGACGACGACGTTGGGCGAGAGCGAGACGGGAAAACGCGTACAGAAACGGAGTGACAGCCCTGCATGCCCTTTCCCGAACGGGCCCCAAGCAGAATTCGGTCAGCATCCCATTTCTCTCATTGGTTTGATGTATCATTCTCAATACTATTCCAGTCGCGCGCCGTGCCTGTTCCCGCCAAAATCAAAGCAGCGGAACCTCATGCGGTGATTGGATCGTTTCTACGCTGGAAGCCCGGACCTGCTGCTGCCCCGTCCATTCCAGGCCATCTCGATCCGCCACTGCATCACCGCACAGGACATGCCCGACGCTCTGCGAGCGTAGAGCCCGGACGGCGTCGCAGTGCCTCGGAGTAGAAGTCCTCAAACCATGGCGACTTGACCTCGTTGTCAGACTACTCGTGAGTAGACTATAATTCTACTATTGTATCGGCTCCTGTGCTTAATGTCGCGCATGCCAGCGTCCCGTTTGTTCGGTTGGGTGTGGAGTTCTTGAAGAGGTCGGATTCCAAAGGAGACAGCCCTCCCCAACGATTGCCAGTGGCATCCGCCTGATCAGAAGCCCCATTCTCTGCGGTACGTCATTTGTTCGCTCGATACGGTGTATTCTGACGCCGTTCTGTTAATCAGGGCTCGACACTGCGAATGCAACGGGTACCTTAGACCGACGACGCCGTTGTACCAGAATTGGCCGTGTTTTTCGATTGGCTACGCGCAACAGATCGAGACTCACGTCGCGCAATCTGCGACCAAGACTGCAGAGGGGCCAACGCACCATAGGATGGCCCCAACTTGCGCTGCATGGATCAATCGAAAAGAGCCGGATGTCTGAAAGCGAGTGCTGCTATCACAATCTGAAGGGTTTACGGCTTGATGTCGACCCCTCAATCGACGGCCTCGCATGCTGTTTGTCGCGCCACTCCTCGGCCTCTGGAAGATTGGCTGCGCCTGCCTACACATTCGAGGTCAGACTTGTGTTGCTTCGAACGATGCAGCATCTGATTTGTTGGCGCAGAAGCGGACCTCTAAACTTGAAGGTTCGCGACTGGAAACCCGGCCAGAGACCGAAATTTTGCAAAGCTTTACCAACTCCGTGTAATTACATGTACGTGTTTGGTCGACCTGCGCGTGTTCACTATTAACATGTTATCAAGACTGGGCAATGTCAGTGCGAAACCGATCACGTACCGGACGCCAACTGCGCCTTCAATTGAACGAACACCGAGTGTTTACAAAAAGTGACTGCACGACACAACCCACGGGCGTCGTTCCCGCTATTTCGATCGCGAGAAACTGCGCGGGGATCATTCTGTTTTGTTTGATTGGTGAGTTTCTAGCACACTGCGATTGCGAAACATGCTACTGGGCTCGCTTTGACGAGCTGTATTCCACCTCCTGTTTTGTTCTTCGCTTTTGATCGAGGGCTCACCACATTTGAACAGAATCAGTGCAGCCTGCAATGTTGGTTAATTTGCCCTCCGAGCTACGCTCCGCCCACGCCGTTGCGTATGTGCCGAATCTCGGGGCGGGCGTCACATTTTGGACGTGTTTGCGACGCGTAGGAGCCAATAGAAGCCACAGGCGCAGCCCACGCGATGATCCGTACACGGCCCCTCTTCTCTTGTAGGCAACCGTGTTGCAAAATTACCACGACGCGGTAGCCTGGGTTCTCGAACCCCATCCGCACTCCAAGAACGGACGCAATCAAAGCGCCACCAGCCCGTCGCCAATATTGTCGCGCCGACCTCACTACGTCTCCGACCACCACGACGGCCACCCCTCTCATCTACACAATCCGTAGAACAGCGCCGTGGACACCGTCGAACCCACAGTGCCCGACGACGCGGGCAGCAGCCTCGCGACGTTGGAGGACAGGATACCGGCGCTTACAATGGGCACCTCGGCGACGACGACGAAATCGCCACCGACGACTGCGAGAATGGACGGCGTGCGGGAAGTCGATGCAACGGCGAGACATTGGATGAAGAGACGTCAAATCCGGCGCTCCGTGTCGTCCAGAACAACGGGTCGCGCAAAACGAGCCAATTCGCTCGTGGCGTCGTGTAACGGATTCAGCAACGGCGGGGGCACTTTACATGGATTGCAAAGCAGCGGCCGACAAGACGTCAGGCGAGCGCAACGGATGTCGTACGAGAATGCTAGCGTGGGACCTGCGGCGTTCGAGGCGAATTGCATCGCGCAACGTCCGCGTTTCGCAGGTGAGCGTGATCTCCGCTCATTTCGCATCGTGCAGCACTAATCCGGCCTACCACCAGACTCAAATCCGAAATCTACATATGTTCCCACGAACATACAATGCGTACAAGTTGTGCGCAGGCTCAGAAGCCAGAGGAAATGGCCGGAAAGGCCGCGGAACGCGAGTACTCCCCCGCGGCGGCCTTCTCGCGCACGGACGTCCGGCGACACACCGATGTCGTCGCTCCCGAATACGCACCCGTCCATCTGTCCAAGAGGATGACAAGAAAGTGTGGCGGGCTCGGCTTGACCCCGAATCCGCGCGATTCAGGCCTCCTTCGCACACTCGAACTTTGTCCTGCCGAAGATAGTTGACAGCTCTTACGTGGACCACATCTAGGGCGCGGACTTGGGTGGGGCGCTGGTCTCAGGCGCACGCGCACGGACCAGGTGAGGGGGTATAAAGGGTACCCGAAGCGATGCCAGAGTCTCCAGCACTCTGCGGTGCATCCCTCTCCCCCTCCTCTCCAGCCTCCTCCAGCTCTTTCTCCACTACCCCACGAGTCTCTTCACTACCCAGCACGACGAGGACGGCCGCCAACACACCTTGGGCAGCGGACGACGCCCCAGTCGGTGAGTAGGCATCAATGCCTTCCCTCTACATATCATCCGATCCGGCACCGTATTAACTCTTAATGTAACAGGGTAACAAATGAAGGCCCACCGGTACAACGCAAATGAACGGCGGCTCGACGCCCCGTTCAATTCGTTACTTACCAGGTAAGAACATTCGAACGCGCTCTCGTCCGCCTGCTAACGCATTGTTTGCCAGATTTCAATTCGTTCAAACGCGGCCTCGCAGTTCACTACGCCCTGGAAACACCTCGTCCCGTTCATCATGGCAAACGTAGGCCCTCTCTCTTTGCATGTAACGTTTGTAAACCGCGCTGACCAGCCGTTTTGAATAGGGTCGACAATCAAGGTTTACAATCAAGGTTTACTCGTTCAACGCGATTGAACGGCGGCCCTACTCTCCGTTCAATCTGTTTCTTACCAGGTAAGTACGTTCGAACGCGGGCTTTGACCTCTACTAATGTATTGCTTAACAGGTATTCGACGCGTTCAAACGCCTTTTGTCACCACTGGGTAACTCCTTACCCTGGTGTTCCAGGCAAGCCTGGTCGTTCTAACCGCGTTGCAACGATAATCGACCTCGTTAACACGGCTCGGCAACTCTGTAGTCGACCAGCTACACTGCGTTCCAACGGTAACGTTGATCAGCACTCGGGTAAGGATCTCGCTTTACTCGCAACCTCGACGTAGCTAAGACGTTCACAGGTCATTGTTATCCGGCCTCAACGCCCTCGAGTCCCTCTAGTGCTTTTGAAAAGGCGGTAGTCCGTCGTTCATCGACGCTCCGCGCCGTTCAACTTGGGATCGACGTCTTCGGTAAGCAAATCGTTACAATCGATTGCACGAGTATTGACCCGATAACTGCAGACACTCGGGACATCCTTTAGGGCCCAGACGCGCAGATTACCGAAGATCCATAGCTGCAGTAGCTTTGACGATGACCGTGTAAGTCCTTTTGAGCGCGCTGCCGTGAAGTTACTCACCCTCAGCCAATAGACTCAACGAAAGAACACGCGATTTTAACGAAGTTCGAAGATTTACACTGTTATGCTGTGACTCAGAGCGTGAATAGGTAAGGGATGCCGTGACCAATCCAACGCTTGACTTCCTGAAATGTTGATTATCAGCAGAATAATCTTGTCGGACGAGACACATTCGCCCAACCCAAAGACTCGCGTTGTCGCTGATACGCTGGCAAGCCTGTTCAAGAACGTTATCGCCCGGTCTCTGCGCTTTTCTACGACCCCGCAACGATGAACGCAGCGTTAGAGAGGGTTCATACACGTGCTAACATCTTCATTATAGGCCTGCCGTTTGTATTCTGCGGTGAGTAGTCGTTCCCGTAAGCTCTTCGAACAGAATACTAACGCAGTCTTGGGTCTCTAGTGCAGTCTCGCCGTCGGTTACCCGTTCAACATGTACGTGGGACTCGACTTATCCGCTACTGCGAACGAACAACGCCGTGCAGGGAATGTGAGTGGTTATAAACGACTGTTCGACGCATGCCAATATCTTGTCAATAGATCGTACAGCTCACTGAAATCGGTGCTCGTACGTTCTACCCCGTACGCTACAACCCCGGTAAGCATTTTGATTCACAGGCCGTTCTCCAGCCACTGACCCCGGGTTCGACGAAGTCGACACTACACACAGCAATTGCATGCTGAATGGGGTCATTCAGGCCCCATGCACGCAATTTCCCATACCCTCGAAGCCACTCCCGACATCTCTGTCGACGCCCCGCCTCCTCGCAGAGCCGCGTACACCCTCCCTTCGTCCCCCGCCGTGCCTCTGCTGTCGCGGAGAATGCCTGTGTATCGCGAACGCGCGTTCCACGCGCCCACGCAAGCGGTACGCCCGTGTCGAATCCAGGTCAGCCCTTCGTCCTGGCCATGCTTACATCTGCTAACACCTGCTCATAGACTCGGGGGAGCCCTTTCCGGGCTCTTTATGAGGAGATCCTGCGTGCAGAGAAGGGCTATCCCCGTCTCATGCGCGCAATTTCCCATACCCTCCCGGCCACCTCGCTACCGTCCTCGCTATTGCCACCCCCCTCGTGTGCTTGGCGCGAATGCCCGCGTCGCGCCAATACGCGTGGAATGGTTCCACGCGGTCAGGCCCCCGTCTCAAATCTAGGTAAGCTTTTCGTTCTAGTCGTGTTTATACCCCCGCTCACCGCTGTTCATAGAGCCGAAGACCGATTCGCGACAGAGGGGACGCATTGTGTGCATGAGAGGGGTCACCCCGACCTCATGCACGCAATTTCCCATACCCTCTGCTATTCGCGGCCATTTCGCTACCATCCTCGCTTTGCCACCCCCTCGCGCTCCTACCGCATCGCGTCAAAATGCGTGGAAACTTCCACGCGGGCAGGCCCCCTTCTCAAATCCAGGTAAGCCTTTCGTTCTAGTCGTGTTTATACACGCTCACCGCTGTTCACAGACCCGAAGACCGGTTCACGACAAGAAGGACGCGTTGTGTGCATGAGAGGGGTCATCCCAACCTCATGCACGCAATTTCCCATACCCTCTTCGGCCTCTCTCGACACTCTGCGCCCTTCGCGCGTTCAAGTTATGTACGCACGCTCCTACCCCTTCGTGTCGGGCTAGCATGTCTTACAGCAAGGTAAACCCGCTCGTTCTACAATGTTTCTCTTTGCTTATGTCTTTCTGCAGGGTCAGATTTCTCGCACAGGCGAGCACCCATGCCCTCACGTTTCGTGCACCCTGCTCGTTTGCCTCGTTTCTTTGACTTTACGCAGCGACATGACCATCGCCCAAGGCACGCTCGCACCAACCTCAAGCGGCGGTGTCTCTGCGCGAACACAACGCCAAATCACGATCCATCGGTACGTGGGTCAACGTTTGTCTATTGGCAAGTATACTGACTATACACTTTATCGTACTAGTTTCTTTCTATACGTCTGGCGTTCGAGGTGAACGCCGTCGATTTGAGTAGCTGGGAGAGTTGACTCGTCGCCTTGACTCGTGTATCAGTAGCTAGAAACGTGTGTCGTAGACGTACGAATGGATATATCTTCTTGCCCTATCTTTGCATTGGCCCGAAATCGAAGCTGGAGGTGTTTTGTGACCCGCGCTCGTTCGACGCGTTGTGTTCGCTCGCTCGTTCTATTCGTCCGATCGGGAGTTTTGCACTTTGTTAGTGCGGCGTCCATGCGTGCGCTCGTTTGGATGCGCACTCGTCTGTCGCCTCGTGTGCTGCGCCCTCTTCGCTTGTCCCATTGGGCTGGTTCGTTCGTCCATCTCGCACGTCTCGTCCGCCTCGCGCGATTCGACTCGTCCGTCTACTGTGTTTGTTTTACATCGAACTCCTGTTCGTCGGAACGAGTAAAGCGCGGACAGCCTGCGCGGATGCTGTATCGCAGCAGCGCAACAGGAACGCACGACGCGCTTCCGCGCGACCACCGCAGCCGTCGAAATGAAAACGTGCCTCGCGTCGTCCGAGGGGTCTTCGCAGGACTCGCGGGGCGTTGCGCGAAAGACATGTGCGCCGCGCTGCTCGCGCTCTTGTGCATCCTCGCCATGTGAAACTCCTCCCGCCCCTCTTGGCCTTTATGTCCGAAACCGTGGTGGAACTGAGGAGCAACGTGCGCGCGCGAGCGAATGGATGAGCGAGCGTGTCGCGGCGCGGCGCGGTCTTCGATGTGGTGGAATGAGACTGTCGGCGCGTTCGCGAGCTTGGGGCCAGACCGGTGTCGTCCACTTGTCAATTTCGTCGAGATTGCAAACTTTCCTCGCGTCGTCCGATGGGCGTTGCGCGAAAGACGTGCGCGTCGCGCCGCTCGCGCTCTTGTGCATCCTCGCGATGTGTAACTCCTCTCGCCCCTCATGTCCGTAGTCGTGGTAGAGCCGAGGAGCAAAGTACGCGCGCGCGCGAACGAATGGTCCAGCGGGCGTGTCGCGGGGCGGTCTTCGACGTGATCGACACGCCATCGTTGTCGGCGCATTCGCGAGCTTGTCGTCCACTCGTCAATCTCGTCGACGTCGTCCATGACGACGAGTATGGCAAGCATGTAGCCGACGATCTCGCGTCAGGGCCGGTGCAAAACGTGGGCACAGAGCACGGGACTTTTCTCGCGTCCGAACTTGAAGGCATTGAAGGCACTGCGAGCAGCTGTCAGTCTGCGTGTTCACGACCGATTTTGAAGCGACGTACCTGCTTGCATCGCGCGTTCGCGTCAGACCTCGTCGCTCTTGCCTGCGTCGGGCGTCGGGTTGATAGAGTGAGCCGCCCTGGCTAACGTTTTCGGCTTGTGTATGTCGCTTGCTTGATCGTCAGGCGTGCACACAAACGTGAGTCTCCCTGTCGACATGGTACGCGAGCCTGGGACACTCACTAGGCAAGGACGGCTGAGAGCGCAAGGCGTCGCCGGGACGAGGCATTTGCGCGAACTGTGCGTGCGCCCGACATGCATGGAGCTTGGTCTCGCGCTGTCGTCCACGCTGCAGCGCGAGGAGATAAGGTTTGGATGCAGGATGCAAGGGCGAGTGTTGCGCGCAGAGACGGCGCATGACAACAAGTGAGTTTGCACCACGCACGTACGAGAGAGACTGGAGAGTGGCAACGGATCGCGGGTCTGACGTCGACGCAGAGTGGCAGAAGAGGGACGCGCGCGGTGCAATAATGTCGAGGAAGTGAGTGACGGAGAGCGAGGGAGCGAGCGAGAGTGGAGCAACGAGCTGTATGCGCCCGCTCAGGCGCGCGGATACCCCTGGATCGCCCCTGCCCTCCGTTCTTTCGGACCATCACCCCGCTGGTCTGACAGCTCGCTCCTCATCCTCGCACGTCATACTCGAACTTCGTACATCGTCTGTGCGTCTATCGCCGTTTGCAAGATCTAACTTCTCGCAGAATGCCCAGCTACGATCGCAAAGCACACGCTCGAGCTTCTCACCAGTTTCTCACCAGCTTCCTCCTCCCAAGACTCCAGTTACGGTCATCAGGAGAGAATGGGCGGCCGCTCCGTGATGCAGCCCCATCTCAGGCTGTTCGGCGGTTGTCCTAAGACTGTTCCGATTCTCACTGGCCCCAGCACACTAGCAGCCGACCACAACCCGGAGGGATTCCGTCATCGGAGAACGGTCAAACGAAAGAACGCAGCACCGACGGATCTCAGATGCTGGATCGGTTTCGTGCGATCTCTCCAGATCTGCATTTTCGATCTCGCCGTGGGGGAGTCTCCGTCCCGGGAGCGCCGTGGTAAGTCCAAGCGCAATCACCTTTGAAATGACAATGTGAAGGACGAAATCATACAAGCAAAACCGCGGTGCGTTGCGAGTTTTGACGACAAGCTGCACAAAAAAGTTAACACCATGATGAATAGCAATACGCGTGCTGCTGTCACTTCAAGTCGCCTGCAGCCCTCTGTCTGGCAACCGCGAAGGCGTCTTCGACTTCCCAGAGAAATGCCCACTCCTCACAACATGGTGAATAGCAGTACGCGATCTCCCGTTACTTCACGTCGCCAGCGGTCCTTGCCGCCGCCGTCTCCAAAGCATCTGGCCATTGCCGCGGGAGTTATAGCTTATACTATTCTACCGCGCACTATCTCGGGGGAGTCGCCGCACGCTATCACGCTCGCACTTCTCTCCTCCCACGACGGACATGTTATCCAAGGGGTGGCAAGAGCTATGCGCAGAGCGAAAGCAGAAACAGAACGCACAAATACCTGCAGAGTGGGTCGTGACGCCTCCGTCTGACAGCCGCGGAAGCGTCCTCGACTTCCCAGAGAAATGCGGACTTCTCTCAGATATCGAGCTCGAGATCACCAACGCCACGGTGGACACCCTGCTGGGAAAGCTCGCTATCGGCCACTGGTCGTCCGTCCAGGTCACCACGGCATTCTACAAGCGTGCCATCATCGCCCACCAGCTCGTGCGTATCTCATTGATGGATGCTTCGTACGCGCCATTCTAACTGACGCGCATTGATCACCTAGACAAACTGCTTGACGGAAATATTCATCGAGCGTGCCCTGGCCCGGGCAAAGGAGGTGGACGACTACCTCAAGTCGACCGGGAAGGTCATGGGCCCGCTGCACGGCCTGCCGATCTCGCTGAAGGACCAATTCTGTATGAAGGGCCTCGAGACAATCATGGGCAAGTGTCTGCGCCGGCATCTCCCTGCACAACTGAGCGGGACTGACAGCGGTGCGCGCCGCGGTGTTGGCAACCAGGTTACGCCTCGTGGATCGGGCGGTACTCGGACGTGGACAGCGTCTTGGTGGAGGTGCTGTACGATGTCGGCGCGGTGCCGTTTGTGCGCACGAATGTCCCGCAGACCTTGATGGTACCGTCATTCACTGCGGTTGAGTCGTTGAAATGCGGCTGATCATGGTAATTGCAGTGGGGCGAGACGTACAACCATGTGTTCGGGCGAACGACGAATCCCTACAATCGTTACATGACGCCCGGTGGATCCAGTGGTGGCGAGGGCGCGCTGCTAGCGTTGCGCGGCAGTCCACTCGGGGTAGGCACTGATATCGGCGGGTAAGCTTATGGTACGCTCGCGCGGCTGCCTTTCTCACTTCAAGCCTAGCTCCGTGCGCATCCCAGCTGCATTCTGCGGATTATACGGCCTTCGCCCCAGCTACGAGCGCTTTCCGTATTGCAACGCCGTGAATACACAAGAAGGGCAACAATCGCTCCCTTCCACGCTTGGTCCCATGGCCACCTCGCTGTCGGCAGTGAAGCGATTTACCAAGGCCATCATCGACGCTAAGCCTTGGAATAAAGACCCGCTAGTCGTCAGAAAGCCGTGGAACTCCCAGGAATACGAGCTCGAGGACCACGGCCATGGTGTCGGCTTGTGTTTTGCAATTATGTGGGACAACGAGGTCATCAAACCTCACCCACCTCTCATCCGCGCGATGAACTTAGCCAAGGCGGCGCTCGAGCATGCGGGGCACAAAGGCAAGTTGAAGCGCATTTGCAATGTACATATCCCAACTTACACCTCGACCCGAGATAGTCATCGATTGGACCCCACATCGCCACCTGGAGATATACAAAAACGCCGTACGTGTCCCATACGTTCTCGGACCATGTCGTGATATTCATTTCGACGCGCATATAGGAAGGTATCTTTGCAGCAGACGGAGGGCATGACTTCCGTGTAGTTTGTGAGCAATCTGGCGAGCCGCTCATACAGACGATGAGTCCCACCGAGGACGCCCACGAGTACGCCCTGGACATGCCCTTTTCTAAAGTTCTTATCGGGGAGTCGAAGCCTCTGTCAGCTCACGACGTGAGTTGGCCCCGATACCGTATGTTCAATGCCCACCTAACGCATCCGCACAGCTATGGCAGCTGCACAAGGAGAAACGGGAGCTCCGCAAGTCGCACCTCGATCACTGGGAGGCGACGCGCACGGCCACAGGTACCGGCCGCCCCGTCGACGCTATCATTGGTCCAGCCGTAGCCTCCGTCGCTTGCCCCCACGGCACAAACTCGTACGTGGTCCATTTTCTCTGGCCCGCGCTAGCTCGTGCCCGGCTTCTGGACGGGGCCGCGGCGAGCTAAGCCCGCGCCTCGCTTTGCCGTCCTTCCTGCGGAGCGCTGACGGGCGAGCCTCGCACAGAGACGCGTTCTACACGACGATGTGCAACACGCTAGACCTCACGACATCGGTGTTCCCAGTGACGACCGCCGACCGAAACCTCGATCCGCCCGCGCCACCGCACGCATTCTACAACCACGAAGACGAGGCCATCTACAAATTGTGTATGTCATTCACTTCTCTCCATGGTCTTTCGCACGAGACTCACCACGAGGCTATCGCAGACGATCCGGAGTTGTTCCACGGACTTCCCGTGTGTCTCCAGTTGATTGGACGTACCTGGGAAGAGGAAGGCGTCATCGCCATGACCGAAGTCGTGGACGACGCTTTGAAGGCTTATGTGAACAACGCTACTCGTGCTGCAGTTTCAGACGCTTCTTTCGGGAATGTGTAGCAAGATTGAATCGTATCTGTATGAACGGGAGAACAGCTTTGCGATGTATAAATATGCTCGGCAGAAATGCGATGCTCCGTGGGATTTCATGCATGGTTCTGGCGTGTAAACGGAGATGAGCTTCGAAATTAGAGAAGGCTCCGAGGGTAGGACCCAGACTTGACGATTGTGGTAATTAATTGTACCTGCGGTTAGACGATGCTGTACACTGCGTTGAACGGAGCTCTTTCCCGTAGAGACGTCTCACAGGGACTGAATCGAGGACCACGAGAACCTTGGGGAGGTATATTTCCATATATACCTTCATATACTACATCGGCTCGAGCCATGTTATCATCGTTGTATGTAACCATTCCTAAAAGATAGAATATCTTGATCGGTGAGACGGTATGAGTTCAAACGGGCTTAGTTTCATGACCTTTCAATGCGTCGTCCACAATCTCAGCCATAGCAATAACGCCTTCCTCTTCCCACGTACGCCCAATCAGCTGAAGACCTACAGGAGAACCGTGAAACAGTTCCGGTTCGTCTATAATGCCCTCGTGGTTAGCGGCGCCCCGCGAGCGGAGATGATAAAAAACATACACAAGCCGTAAATGGCCTCATCTTCATGGTTGCGGAACTCGTGTGGTGGAGGCTTAGTGTCCAGGTCCTTGTCGGCGAAGGTTACTGGGAACACAATTGTTGTGAGGTCCAGTGCGTTGCAGAGCGTAGTATAAAATGCATCTCTGCTTTTTGTATCAGCGTCTGTGCGGAGGAAACGCGAGCCACTCGCGGGACACGTACGAGTTGGTTCCATGTGGACAGGCGACAGAGGCCACCGTCGGGCTAATGACCGCGTCTACCGGGCGGCCGGTACCCGTCTGCGTGCGCGTCGCCTCCCAATAATCGAGGTGTGACTTGCGGAGCTCGCGCTTCTCTTTGTGCAGCTGCCACAGCTGGGAGAGTGTGTCAGCAGGGCTGCAAGCGCGAAATGTTGCAGGGAACTTACTTCGTGAGCGGATAGGTGTCTAGGCTTGCCGTTGATGACTCTGTCGAGGGGCGTGTCTAGAGCGTATTCGTGGGCGTCCTCTGTGGGGCTCATCGTCTGTATGAGCGGCTCGCCGGACTTCTCACATTCACTGCGGTAGTCATGCCCGCCATCCGCCGAATAAATTCCTTGCTGTGTCAACGAGAAATAAGCGTCATACAGTTCGCCACTCAATCTCACACGTACGGCATTCTTGTAAATATCCATGTGCCGGTGAGGGACCCAGTCGATGACTACAATAAATGCTGAGTTCAGTTATTTTCAAATGATATGATATTTTACCTTTGTGCCCCGCATACTCAAGCGCGGCCTTCGTCAATTTCATCGCGCGGATGAGAGGTGGGTGAGGTTTGATAATGCCGTTGTCCCACATAATTGCAAAACACAAGCCGACTCCGTGTCCATGCTCTTCAAGCTCATACTCTTGTGCATTCCACGGCTTTCTGATCACGAGAGGGTCCTTGTTCCATGGTTTAGCGTCGATGATGGCCTTCGTAAATCTCTTCACCGCTGACAGTGAGTTCGCCATGGGTCCCAGGACGGACGACACGGCCTGCTGTCCCTCCTGAGAATTCAAGGCATTGGCGTATGGGAACCGCTCGTAGCTTGGTCGGAGGCCATACAGCCCGCAAAACGCCGCTGGAATACGCACGGAGCTAGGCCTGAAGTGAGTAAAGCGTCTTGGGGCACAAAGTGGCGCACTTACCCGCCGATATCAGTGCCTACCCCGAGTGGACTGCCGCGCAACGCCAGCAGCGCGCCCTCGCCGCCACTAGACCCACCAGGCGTCATGTAGCGGTTGTAGGGATTCGTCGTCCGCCCGAACACATGGTTGTACGTTTCACCCCACTAGAAATAATACAGTCAGTCACCTTCCAATAAATCGTCCGCAGTGGATAACGGTACCATCAGGGTCTGCGGGACATTCGTGCGCACAAACGGCACCGCGCCGACATCGTACAACACCTCCACCAAGACGCTATCCACGTCCGAGTACCGCCCGATCCACGAGGCGTAACCTGGTTGCCAACACCGCGGCGCGCACCGCTGTCAGTCCCGCTCAATTGTGCAGGGAGATGCCGGCGGAGACACTTGCCCATGATCGTCTCGAGGCCCTTCATGCAGAACTGGTCCTTGAGTGAGACTGGCAGGCCATGCAGCGGGCCCATGAGCTTCCCGGTCGACTTGAGGTAGTCGTCCACCTCCTTGGCCCGGGCCAGGGCACGCTCGATGAATATTTCCGTCAAGCAGTTCGTCTAGGTGATCAATGCGCGTCAGTTGGAATGGCGCGTACGAAGCATCCATCACTGAGATACGCACGAGCTGGTGGGCGATGATGGCACGCTTGTAGAATGCCGTGGTGACCTCGACGGACGACCAGTGGCCGATAGCGAGCTTTCCCAGCAGGGTGTCCACCGTGGCGTTGGTGATCTCGAGCTCGGTATCCGAGAGGAGTCCACATTTCTCTGGGAAGTCGAGGACGCTTCCGCAGCTGTCAGACGGAGGTGTTACAACCCACTCAGCAGGTATTTGTGCGTTTTGTTTCTGCTTGCGCTCTGCGCATAGCTCTTGCCATCCCTTCGTGGACATGATAGACGATGTGAGAGATTCAGATATTTTGATATGATAACCTTTCCGAAGATAAGGGTAAATATCGATAATCTCATAATCTCGATCACGAACTGAAATCGGTCCTCGGGAGTTGGGATGCAACGTACTCGAAAGGAAACAGCCTTTTTTATATAATTTGCTGCGAATCTAGCAAAGTAGAAATTCTTGTTTGGCAGCGTTCCGTGAATGAGAAATAAAAAATGCGACCGTCGAAAGACGTCACTTTCCTCTCATTATTCGAGTACAACTGCAGCATTTGGATTGCGAGAGTGAAAACTATAATACAGAGCAGAGTGCCTTGAGGTCGTGATGCGACTGTTATGTAGCGGCTAGATGGATCAGGAGTATAGTCCCCCAAGACGGCGAGCAAGGTATTCATCCATTGTCGCCTTCTTCCACCGCTCCTCCGTTATTCGTAGCATCTCGGGGAACCATTCGCGGATATCCTCTTCCCGGTTCATCACCATGCTTGCCAACGCCTTCCCGCACATCCAGGCGTGAACCATGCCCTCGCCAGTGTACCCCGCTGCGATCCATTCTCCTGGCGAGGCTGTGGATAAGGAAGCTGTGTCCTCCTTGTGCTTCGGAGTGGATGAAGGGGGCGGCTCAGTGCGTCTGGTGAGCTTGGTGGGCAAACGGCCGACCCAGGGGAGCCCATCAGCAGAGATACCCAGGATCCCGCCCCATTCTGCTTTGGTGCGGCCTTCAGCCCAACGCACACCGTCCTGTGGTGCAGTTTCCGGCTCCTTCTCGCGACCCCAGTGTCCGTTAAAATATTCTGGAAGCGCGCCGGCGAGGTGACTCGCTACGGAAGGGCTGAAGTCTCGGTCATCCGCGAAACCGATATCCGGTACTTGTGAATTATACGCAGATGCCCAACCGCCGCCAAACATGAGCTCGTTCTCGCCTGTTGGCAGCTGCGTGAGGTAGTCGTAGCCGAGTCCGCCAGGGTAGAACACGTAGGAACGGAGGCCGTCATGAGTTGCGGCGCTGAGCGAGGTACCTGGACGCTGGGCTGACATCGTCCCCCGCACAGGCACAATCTTCTCGCGTAGCGGCTCGACGAGGTGCGAGACCCAGGCGTTTGTAGCGTGTACGACATGTGGTGTGAGAATCGTGCCATTCGGGGTGGTAACGGTGTAGAACGGTGTGGGTCCACCTGGCGCTTGTACCGAAGTACAGGGTGTCTGAGTCGCGATAAAGAAGCTGTCGCATACCGTTCAATTGACTGACCAGAGATGAAATTCCGTGAGTACATACCAATCGGAATGTCGATCCAACAGTATTGATAGCAGCGACGTCACAAATCGATACGGATGCATCGCGCCGCCTGGTCCGGCTATACATCCCGCGATCCTTTGCGACAGACAGAATTTCTGTGAGGACGTCAGTAAACGCGGTGGCGCAACGCACTCGACTTGCCTCGACTGCTTCTTCGCCGTCGACGGCAGTGAAACCTTCCGCCGCCTCTGGCATTGCGGCCTTCCAGACTGTTAGCTCTTCCTTGGCCTCCTCGAATGCATCTTGCTCGGAGTAGACTTCGAAATGCTCCGTCTCGCGTACCTGGCACTCTTTCATGATGTCCTCTGCGGAAGCTATTTCGTGCATCTCCCGAACGTGCGCGAGACGGAATTGGATGAGCAATTTTGCCAAATCCTCTCCGTGTTTTTCTTTGAGCTCTTGCCAATCGCCATACAATGGCGGATTGATGTGACCTCCGTTCCTACATGGCAGACGTTACTACCCGGTAGTACGAACAGGCAATCTTCACGCACCTTCCAGTCGCCCCTGAACAGACTTCCCTGGCCTCCAGCATCACAATCCGCACCGAACTGTCCCTCTGCAAGACATTATACGCGACCGACGCGCCGGTGATCCCAGAGCCGATGATCACAATATCGGCGTAGCTGGGCGGGGCCTCCCCCTCGGACGAGATGGGCGACTTGGGCACCGTCCAGAACGGCAAACTGGGGTTGGGCACAGGCAGACCCGGTGACTCCTTGATCCTCGACGAGAGCGTGTCCAACGTCCGGTTGATCATGGTGACCGCGTTCATGATGAGTCTTGCTCGCGAAATAATGTTCCCCATGGGCTAGGTCGGCGTCGAAGGTTATCGGTGCTGCAAAGATTAGGAGGGAACTGCAACGACGGATTCGGGGAATCATGCCGTGCGGGATTACGCCCATGAGCACCCTTTCTAGGTCCTTCCGCGGTGAACCGGTCCTCGTACGAGTCTGTGCGAGCAATGCTGTATATTTTGCATGACGGCGCAAAGTGAGAATGAGAAAACCACATGTGAGGCTACGCTTTCCGCGGCATCGGGGCGGCCCGAGAGCCGACAAGGGACGGACGAAGGTTAATATTACGCGACGATACTCAACGACCGCCTCGGTCCAGGAACGCACCAAAAAACACATCGAAAATCCAGGAGTAACAGGCGTGGTTCAAATTTGAAGTGCGAAAGTCCTGGTAAGTATTCTCGAAGCGAGCGGCGAAACGTGCGCTGCAAGATCGCATCATTACGGGTAACGGCGTTCTTACCGTGGGAATGAGGTGACTGTTACAAGTTATGTGAAGGGTTGTTAGTACTCGGGCGCCTCGTGAATCTATACGCGCACCGTGACCGTTGCGCAGAGGCACTCACATCTCTCCCTCTCCCCTCATCCCGCCGACAAACATGACCACGACCGTGCCAGGGCCGCCCATTATTGAGGAGGGCAAGCTGCTCAGCGAGTCCCTGAGCACCGTCAAGATCCAGGTCCAACAAATGCGGCGGTACCTGGTGAGCAGCCCGATTACTTGGGGAAGCTTCGTTCTGAAACCTCGGTACAGGAGCTCGACCAGCTCATGGACGCACTCAAAAGCGCTAGCTTGATGCTTGCGGAACTACGAACCTCGTCGCTGTCGCCGAAGCAGTACTACGAGCTCTGTGAGTCCGCCTTACGTGCTGCGGGATCCAGCACTGACTCCGGGGAACGGTAGACATGGCCGTCTTCGACGCCCTCCGTCATTTATCAAATTATTTATACGACGCTCACTCGCAAGGACGTCACCATCTCGCCGACCTCTACGAGCTTGTACAATACGCGGGCAACATCGTACCGCGACTCTATTTGATGATAACAGTCGGCTCCGTCTACATGTCCATACCAGACGCGCCGGTCAAGGAGATTATGAAGGACATGATGGAGATGTCGCGAGGGGTACTGCACCCCATTCGCGGTCTCTTCTTGCGGCATTATCTCAGTGGGCAGACGAGAGACCACTTACCAGTAGGGAATGACCCGGGGTGAGTGATTTGTATATCGGCATACCTCCCGCAACTTATACCTCGTAGACCTACGGGCAACCTAGAAGACTCGATTTCGTTTGTCCTAACGAACTTCATCGAGATGAACAAGCTGTGGGTGCGGCTACAGCACCAAGGTCATTCGCGCGACCGGGAGAAACGCGAAGTGGAGCGCAAGGAACTTCGCATCCTTGTTGGAACCAACCTTGTCCGTTTGAGCCAGCTGGACGGCGTGGATCTCGAGCTGTATCAGAAGATCATCCTTCCAAGCATCCTGCAGCAAGTCGTAAGCTGCAAGGACGTCATTGCGCAGGAGTACCTCATGGAGGTTGTTATCCAGGTAAGTAGCCCGGGGTTTCTTCACTGGCAAGCTCATGACGCGTGGTAGGTCTTCACCGACGAGTTCCACCTTCATACACTTGGGCAATTCCTGTCGGCGACTGCGCAGCTCCATCCAAAGGTCAACATCAAACAGATTGTCATTGCCTTGATCGACCGACTGGCGTCATACGCTGCACGTGAGGCGGAAAGCGAGGACCCAGAGGAGACGAAACGACAGGAGGAGGCTGCTGCCCGCCGTCTCGCTGAGAAGGTCAAGGAGCGTCGACTACAGAACGGTACCGTCAACGAGGCGAACGGGACGGATTCACCGGCGGCGTTTACTACCAGTGGATGGGGCTCAACTCCAACGAGTCCGGTGGACGTCAAGTCACCCGTTCCCGATGAAGTAGAGACGAATGGTGCTGAAGAGGGTGAGAAGGAGAAGGTGGACAAAGGCAAGGAGAAGGAGAAGGCAACAGAAGGACTACCTGTGACGAAGAAATTCCGTGGTATTCCGGAGGACGTCAAGCTGTTTGAGGTGTTCTGGCAACAAGTGGTCGAACTAATCAAGGCACGTTCCGCATTCAAATCGCACTTCACTCTTCTTTCCTAACCAATGAGCGCAGGCTCGGCCGGATCTGTCCATCCAAGACATCACAGCATTGCTTGTGTCGCTCACAAATCTCTCGTTGAGTTGCTACCCTGACAAACTCGAGTATGTCGATCAGGTCCTCGGCTTTGCGCACGATAAGATCCAGGAGTTTTCTACGAGGTATTTGAGTCTGACGTCCTCGCGTTTCCTGCATTTACTAACTTAGACTAGCCCTGATTTACACTCTCAACAAACGACCGCCAACCTTGCCTCTTTGCTTCTCGCGCCAATCAATTCTTATCAATCTGTCCTCACGTTACTCGCTCTGCAGCGATACTCCCCATTACTCACATTGCAGCCATTCAGTACTCGTCGGTCGCTGTCACATGCCCTCATATCCTCTGTTCTCAAGAACGAGACGGTCATCGAGGCGCCCGAAGATGTCAACGGCATACTGGAGCTCTGTCATGTTTTGATCAGAGATCAACAAGACGGGACTACCAACCCCAATCATGCACAGAGCATCGCCCGGGAGCGGAAAGGCCCGCCGTACGCTCACGAGAGGGAAGAGATGGCGGAAGAGCAAGGGTGGATTGCGAGGATGGTGCATCTGTTCCGTGCTGAGTCGCTAGATGTGCAGTTTGAGGTGTGTGAACTCGTCTCCGTGAGGGATCCTGCTAATGATGTCATTCCCAGATCATTCAAACCGCGCGGAGGCATTTCGAGACTGGCGGTGACCGTATGCGCTTCACGTACCCCGCACTTATCACTTCGGCGATCAAGCTGGTCCGCCGATATAAGAGGCGACAACATGTTGTAAGTCACAAATGGTTTGTTAGATCGCCGTGTGCTCATCGTTTTCCAGGAGGATGACTGGCAGACCAAGGCGCAGTCAATACTCAAGTTTGTTCGTCAACTGACCAACATCCTCGCGACTACTGTCGAAGCACCCTCAATAGCTCTTCGTCTGTTCTTGCTCGCCGCACAGATCTCAGACGAGTGTGGGTTCGAGGATCTCACGTATGATCTCTACGTGCAGGCCTTCACGGTATACGAGGACAGCATCTCGGAGAGCCGCGCGCAGTTGCAGGCCATCACCCTCATCATCGGTACCCTCCAAGGGGCGAAGGTGTTCAGCGAGGATAACTACGACACCTTGATTACGAAGGCGGCGCTGCACGGCGCCCGGTTGTTGAAGAAGCCTCACCAAGCGAGCGCTGTCAATCTGGCGAGTCACTTGTGGTGGCAGGAAGTTACTTCTGAGGAGGAGGCGCAACCTGCGGCCGAAGTCGAGAAGCCTGCTTCACCAAAGGACGAGACGGAGAGTCCCAAGGCGGTCAGTCATGTTGATCTACCCTAGACCGTGTCCGCTGACTCTGTCTCTAGTACCCACACCAAGATAGCAAACGGGTGCTTGAATGCCTGCAGAAGGCGCTGCGCATAGCCAACTCGGCAACCGAGGAGATTGTCACCATCCAGCTTTACTGCGATACTCTTGACAAGTATCTGTACTATCTCGACCGCGGCGCACCAGCGGTATGCCCCCATTATCCTTCACGCTTCACACTATCCTAACAAAGACTCTCAGGTGACCCCGAAGTTTGTGAACAGTCTTGTTGAGCTCATCACCTCGAGCATCGACAATGTCTCGTCGCCCGATGTCCACCCTACCCAACGCGCTCCACCAGGCCTGCTCGAGGGCGTACAGACCCCTGAGATGATCACCCGCCACTTCCGTAACACGCTTTTGTATATCCAGAGCAAGAAGGCCGCTGCGGCGGAGGACTCCGGCTCCCGCTGGGCGGACGTCGAAGTCGTCGGTGCGTTCTTGAAGATGGGCATCACGCGGTAAGCCGGCTGGTGGATGGGTTGTAAAGCATACATCGTTCGTGTAATCTGCTATGTTCTGATAGTTTCTTTCTCTTTTGCATATTATGTTTATCTGTCGGATACCGGAAGATATTTTCCTCTCACAATGTGCGACATTTCCAATTGTCGGCGAGGCATTTCGCTGTCTGACTTGTGAGATAACTGCGACGTGCGCTTACTAGCCTGCGCGCACGTGAGCGCGTTGGCGCCGGCGTGGTGGCGTCCACCTCCGAGTCTCACGGCCTGCAGTTTCACTCCTCAAAGTGCTGCCAGTTTGGAAGGTTTTCCGAGGCCGCAATGCACTGCCGGACATTATGTAGCTAATTCACGCTCGCATGTCGGATATGACTGTCACAACTGAGCAGATGCATGCTCTGTAGCATATCAGGCAGTTGTCATGGACGTGAAATGTTATTTTCCAGTCACTAAGGTGCTACACACCCCTCAGAGCATGGTAGTCCACATAGCTCGTTTACCACATACCTTGTACAGCGGTTCTCCCGCACGATGCCGCCCAGTGCAGCCGTTGGTCTCGTAAAGAGTGCAGGCTACTCGTATGCCCGCGGAGCAATGCCTGTGTGCAACTGCGCAATATTATGATTTCAAGACACCTGTATTCATGGCGACGCTCCACAATAACAACGTACTTCTGCTTGAGTTGCCACCGCCCACAACAAACAATACGAACTTTGCCTCAGGCTCCGAGTCGGTGGCAATAACGACCCTGATCCGTCCACAACAAATATCGCTTTACGTTCCGAGCAAAACGCCGTCCTTTCGTTTGCCAATATCGCGGCCCGTATCAGGCGTGGCTCACAACCCTTGACGAACACACGCCTGCCTGCAGGTGAACAGCTTGCGCCGCAGTGCAAATCCGCGCAGGAATCGCTAAATCACCGATGATTTAACCTATTCTTGCCCCAACCAGTACACGGCGTAAGATGGAATTGCGGTGCCCAGGTGCCTACCTCGAGTTCAGTTGACAGGGGGCGATACGCCGGCGTGCCATGCAGTAGCAGTGTGTTTACGATGGCAAACTCGGATGAAACACGAACCGGGTGGCAACTCGCGACCCTTCAGGAGTCGTGGAAACGGGCATAAAAAGTACCGTTCTGTGTCAGGTGTAAGTCAGAGAAAAGAGTAACGGGGTCGATGTAGTACAACGCCACTACTAAACCCAGTAACAAGGCGCCACAGGCGCATCAATGCGAGTAACTGTTGATTTTGTTACTTTTCTTACGACCATCAATCAGCGGATCGTTTCCCACTCTGTTTCTTCCTGACCACGACGTCCACTTCCCCAAGGTCGTTCTCCAGCCCTGTTCACACAGTCTTTACTCATTCTTCAGCGCAGTGCACAGGCCATAGGACCCGTTCTCCCACGGAACGGCTCTTACCTTTCATAATCTTAACCCGCTCTCAATGCACCAGCCATGACATCCACCTCGCTGCACGTTTCGACACCCACGCTTGCCGATATCAAAGTTAATAACACCCTGGACAGTCCCTCCGCAGGGGCATATCCGCCCACGCCATTGACTCCCCACAGCACCAACTCCGCGACGACCTCACGTGTTGACCTCCCCTCGAGCAGCGCCCCAAACAACGGCACACATCCAGACGCGGCAACAGACATGTCGGACTCGAACGGCCCTATGGCAGGGCTGGGCGTAGGCGAGCCTACATATGTACCGCTCGACAAGCCGGCTGCCTCATCGGACCCCAGCGATATGTCCCCGCAAGATCTCACGCCGCGTCCCGCGTCGCGCATGCAGGACGATCAGGCACCACCGCACGAGGACGGGCAGCGCGGCGCAGGAGACAGGAGGGAGGAGAATGAGGCAGGAGACGGAATAGGCAAAGGTTTAGGGATGGTTGGAATTGTGTGCGCGCCGCCGGCCGTTCTGCCGCCCAGTCCTCCTCTTACCGTCGCCGACCCGCGAGAAGAGCCAGAAACATCTGCAGCCGCCGTCCCGCTCAGCAGCTTCGCGCAGTTTGCGTCTCAGCAACCTCCACATATCCAAACGCAAGACCTCGGCACCGTCCCGCCGCCCATGAGGGAAGAAGACATTAGTAATTGGCGCGCATCCATGGGGGAGCCGAGTACAAGCAAAGGAGAGAACAGCGGTATTGGTGGTGTAGTAGGGGAGGAGGGGCCTCCGAAGGTTGAAATCATCGACGAGGACGGAGATGTAGACGGCGCGTCCGACGGAGAGTACGACCCCTACGACTTGGGTTATTCACCAGCAACTCCCGACGGACCTTCTGCGACATCACCTTCGTCTCAGCTACGACGAGAAGCGTTCGACCACCCTCTTAAACTGGACGCCATCCCGCCCTCACCACCTCCATGGGAGGTCATACAGCCGCCTGACTCGGCCGGAACCGTGATCGCACAACGGAGAGGAGACGCAGACTCGCACCGCGGACCGAAGTCATCGTAAGTCGTGTCCTTGTTGTTTCGTTCTACAGACGTTTCTGACGCTGATGTCCAGCGCGAATCGGCCGCTGGTCCCTCATTCCGCGTACTATTTTGGACCACCACCAGTCGACGCGGCGTATGGTTCAGATCCTGTGGGGCATATCGGCGTACACCATCCTCGGGAACTGATACGGGTCGAGCGAGATTATACTGGCGGGGAACTCGTACAATTTTCGTCGACATACCCTCTAGAACTGGAAGGCAGAGTACGTACCTTGCGTTATTTCGGTGATGTTTTCACTCATCCTCGTGTATCTCAGATAACACCGACGCAGTTTATCGAAACTATAAATACCATCAACGAGCATCTCATTTCCGCGCATAGCTTGCTCCGTTCATTTGTCGACAACGCCCTCGCCTTCCTCACTCTACAACTTTCGCCAATGGTCCTTAAGTCGCATTACGAAAAGGTGAAGATACAGTTCTATCCCGCCATTTTGGTCCTAATGCTCGTATTTTGCAGGAGATGGAAAAACTCAGACTAGTCGTCGACGAAATGAATGTGAACTTGTACAATCCTGCCGGCTTGAACATTCTCTGGCCTCGAAAAGCTGCTTTCATGTTTGTGAGTAGCTTCTGCCTTCCCTCTGTATTTCTTTCTGAGGCGACTTTCGCAGCTCGAAATTGAGTATTACGTTCGTATGGTCTCATTCTTGTTGACAACCTGTCGCTGACGATGTTCTCAACAGTGATTTTCTCCTACGGCACCTTCACCCCATAGACTTGGCGCCAACCCCGCATACGTGCATGCGTACATACCGTACATTCGTCATACCCGCGATTATCATTCCATGCGCCCCTCCGCGTTACCTCGTCGAGACTTGACCTAATCAACCGGACGCTTTGCGCCCAGGCAGCCCTACGCCTCCACCCTCCTTTGTGCAACCCATGCATTTCCCCACCCTTCCTCACGCATTCTCAAGCTCGATGCAATTGTCACATTAATCTTATTGGGTCTATTATCTTCATTCCCTTTCCTTGCATATGCGCCGTGGGCACCTGGCACCACACCAACACTTCTAGCCCATTTTCATGCCATGATGTCAATATATACTGTAGTTATCTAATCCTCTCTCCCTCCGGATGCATATTGTTTTATACACTTGTCTTATGATAGATGGGGTCTGGAAGTACAACGACGTGCATGTTTAGTGGCGGTGATGTTACCGCGCCACAGGATATGTCGGTACTATCCGACGGCACCAGATCAACAGTGGCGCATGGCTGACCAGACGTTTTCCAGTCTCCCAGACAGACCGAAAGGAGAGCGTGACAACCTGCACAGTCCCAGCCTCGTACGATGTGTCCCAGACATCGATGGATCGAGACGGGCGACATGCCTCGCAGCAGAACGAACACCGTCGACGTCATACCCGGGCAAAAGGCAAACCCAAACGTGACGACCAGACAGATGGATCCCAGTGCTGTCCATGCAAGGCAGCGCGAAACCACATCCAGCCAAGTTCCAGTGATAGAATGGGCACGGGCGTGTTCGGTCCGGGTGGGAACTTGGCCGACGATCTCGAAATGGCGTGTTGTGCGGCGATTGCGAGCCTCGAAACGGGGGGTGTATGACGCAAGAGACAGTCTAGGTCGGTGTCGAGGGAATGCAGGGCGTGCTGCGCTCGCTATGTGGGGATGAGGGGGCGATATGTCGAAGTTAGGTGATCCGGCGCCGGACCCTGTCGAGAGGCACTTAGGAACTTTGTTCTGCGAAGGCCCATGACGTCGTCGCCGCCCCCAACTACGCTGTCATCGCTGCTCTGGACCGCGATCAACGTAAGGTCTGTGAGCTCAGTTGCTGCCTATGGTGCAACTTTCATCAGTTCTGCTCACAGATAATCAGCGTATTTTTGGACGTACGGCGAGTGTGTGCTCGTCAGGTAATTTCAGGGCAATGAACACAGCTTTGCCCCTGGAAATACCCCCCGGATTTGCCTGCGGGCTCCGCGGAAAGCGATGCGCGCAAAAATACATTGTGGACGACATGTGCAATGCTTAATTGCAGGAAGGCCACCGACGTCATACCTCGCAGTCTCCGCGCGAATAGCACTCACGGCGACCGCGACGAACAGCCGTAGTAACTTCGTACCTAGCGACTGGGCGAGAACACGAACCTGTAATCCCCGGTCAGTCCACCGGGCGGTTCGGGTCGAGATACAATGACGTACCTTGCATTGCCCGAGGAACGTCGACGTATCTTGGTATAGACCAGAAGTTTGAAGGATGGTAACTGTTCGTCGTGTCCTTGGCCGGGTTGCGTAGCACGTAAACGGTTCCGAGATTGCGGCGATGTCGGAGGTCCGACAGAGCTGTTACGGTGGACTTTTACGACCCTTCTGAGGCGAGATATGAGACAAGGGTGCAATGAAATCAAATCAGCATGACCTTGTCAATCAGACACACCTGGCATAGTAGGGCAGTCAGGATGGCGAATAGGATAGTTCGAATCGCTCAACGCCGACCACTCCTGAATGTGGTCACGCAATAGCTGCCCAGGCAGCAAGACAGAAACACTCCGCGAAGAGACGCTCCGCAACATGGACTTGTCACTCGCCTGTGACTCGAGCGTGACCAAAACGCCCATGCATTGCATGGGCCTTTCTAGTCAGTAAAACCATACCATGTCAGTGCTGAGCCGCGCGCTCGTCAAGTGAGGAGTATTTGGAAGAGATTGGCCGAATAAGCCGGAGATCGCTCTCCGGTGTCCTATCGAGGACCCTGAGATCGTGGTGAGATCGTGGCGCTGCACAGAACGAGTTGAGAGTTGGCTTACTGTATTTCTAGAGATTCTACCCAAGTCTGAAATCCACGAAAGATGCAAACTTTGACGCGTTGCTGCGACACGGCCTAACTCGAACGCCGCCACGGACACCGCATCTTAGCCTTTGGTATTCTCAGTAATATTAATAGATGGTCAATAAAACTCACCGAGCTCAGATAACGTCAATCAGGCAGCACGCTGACCTTGACGTGTCCGCATTGCATCCTGTGTTGCATCGTTCAGTTCAACATCGCGGAGTAGAATGACGGGAACGAGGCAAAGCGCGTTTCAGCGCCAATAATCACGAGACCGCGACACGGGACAGCGACGCCAACGTCTCCGCGTTCAGGAATTTATAGAACCTGACCTTCGTGAGAACACCATCGACGTCGACGAGCAGCGCACCGCTCTCCCAAAATGGTACCAAAGCCGACCGAGCAACGTCACCGACGTCCACCTACGGTAACCAGATCAGTCAAAATCACGTCTTCAAAAGCAAATCGCAAACGCTAACTTACACAGAGGTGCCCTAACGCGCCATTGGAGTTTGCGTGAAGAAGTACGCGGACGCCGTTAGGCCCGCGCCGCACCCCAGCGTGCGCACGCTGTCGGAGAAACCCCCCAAACGCGGAAATAGTTCTCACCGCCGCCCCGCGTCGCTGATGCCTAGACGGGCACCGTGACCACGCGTGCGCGTACGACGGGAGACCGCACGCGCACCGCGAAGGACGGCTAGTGCTCTGCAGGATTATATGATCGAGCAGCGCACGTCATGCCCGCGGGCACTTGACCTGAACGCGGTCCGTTGTTATTTTATTCTCCCGCACGGCGCGCACGCATAAAACCGCAGGGGGCGCGCGGGGATGGGGGACCTCGTACGCCCTCTGGTCAACCCCGGACGTCCGTTGCACGTCACCCCGCCCGACGAAGGAGAAACGCCGGATCGAGACCGAAACCCCACGATGAAGACGATCGTGTACGCGTCTGCGGCGGCGGCTGTGCTGCTGCAGTCCGTCGTGGGAGCGCCGAACGCACGGCCCCTCCGCCTGCGGGACGTCGCAAAGCCGAGGTTCTTTGGTGCCGCGGCGAACACGACGTTCCTGTTTTCCGACAAAAAGTACACGGACGTTATTTCAACTCAGGTACGCCCCCAACCGGTTGAGCGTCCACCTACCGGTACTCACGCATTTGCTAGTTCTCCATCTTCACGCCTGAGAATGAGAGTACGTGGGCTTGGTCAGTTTGCTGGGCTGGATTGCTAACGGCGTGGTGTTGTGTGTAGTGAAGTGGGAGTTCATCGAGCCGGAACCAGATGTGTTTGACTTTGGGCCAGCGGACGAGATCGTCAGTTTCGCGCAGAGCGTCGGGGCGAAGGTCCGCGGACACAATTTCATGTGGTAAGCAGCCTGTATTCGGTGCGAATGTGGCGCAGTAGATGATGTAACATTCACCTATTCACAGGGGGAACCAGCTCCCGCCGTGGGTGAACGCGTCACTGACGGCAACAGAGCTCGACGCGGCGCTCAAGAACCACATCACGACAATCATGAACCACTTCAGGGGAAAGTTGTACGCTTGGGACGTGATTGTGAGTCCATCGGAAGCTCTGAGGCTATCTGCTGAACTCACCGCTCTATGGCCCACGATAGAACGAGCTGATTTCTGACAACACCCCGAATGAGACCTTCAAAGACATTCTCTGGTCGCAGAAGTTTGGCGAAGACGCGATGCCAAAGGCGTTGACGTACGCCCGCCAAGTCGACAAGACTGTCAAACTCTAGTGAGTTAAGAGTTGTCAGGACTGACAAATCGACTCACCTGACCCGCAGTATCAACGACTACGGCATCGAGGGCATCAACTCGAAGTCCGACGCGCTTTTCAACGTCGTAAAGGGCTTTATCCAAGACGGCGTCCCCGTCGATGCGATTGGCTTCCAGTGCCACTTGACGCTGGGACAGGTGCCCCCGACGCTTCAGGCAAACCTGCAGCGCTTCGCAGACCTCGGACTCGATGTGGCAATCACAGAGCTCGACATAAACATGCGCGGTCCGTCGAACGCGACGGCGCTCGCGCAGCAGGCCAAGGACTACTACCAGGTCGTGGACGCGTGCGTGCAGACGAAGCGCTGTGTCAGCGTGGTGAGTACCTTGCACTGCCGACGGCGCTCTGGGTGGATGAGGCGTGTAACTGACGGCGGTTCGCAGACCGTGTGGGGTGTTTCGGACGACCATTCGTGGATTCCCAACGGACAGGTGCTCCCCTGGGACGCCAACAAGAATCCCAAGCCCGCGTTCTTCGGTATTGCCGACGCGTTCCAGGGAAAGCCTTCGCCTTAAGAGGCGGCGGGAAACAAAAAGGGTAATCGGCGGACGAGAGAGATTCCGAAAAGTATCGCTCCTGCATGTATTGTAAGAATATTGTCGTGTTGTGGGAGAATACGAACCATACTCTGTACCGCAGTGCTTTGACCAGTCAATCGGCCTGCAGCGGGGACTCTGGGTGCAAGACGTTCGCTAGCACGCAACTTCCGTAGCATAGCGAGCCAGGCCATGGTCGTTCCCCGACCAAGCCGTTCAGAGGACTTCCGCCCCTCGCGGCACTTGTGTCTGGTATGCCCGGGTGGCTTCGCGTGGGTATCGAAATGAGAGAAGTTGCCCTAAGAATGATGGTACTTCGAGAAATCCCGGGGGCGGGTTCGAGAACATATGAAGCCCAATTGTCAAGTTGACCGGCAAGCGTGCGTGTGAGTGTTAGCTTGTTCAACACCCTGAAACGACGGCGTCCAGAGCCTTTCAAGGGGGATCGTCGATAGGCAGGACCAGATACCATCTTTTCTGACGGCAACCGATAGGGGCGTGTGGTCAGGCCTGCACGGAAGCGCGACGTTTGCCACGAGACTCCCAGGCGTCAAAGCGTCCGACGGTATCTTCTGCGGGCTGTGAAGACTCAGGGAAAGCGGATGAACAAACGCGGGGAGGAGTCAACGAAAGCCGCTGCGGAGCGCATCGGTTACTTTGCCAGCGTTATGACGGGTTGGGCCGGCCTCAAGGTTTCGATACAGGCTGAAGCACGCCAGAATAACGCGGTGGGGGCGCAATCCGTGGGTCGTGGGGTGTCGAGAGACGCTGTGCTCTTTATGATTCTGGTGACCGAACCCTTGTGGGGGTGATAGACGCGAGGAGCGGCTTTTGGAGAACCTGGGGCGATTTTGGCTATTCGCACAAGCTCTGTACACATGACTGCGAAAATGTCTGGATGGCCAGACTGCGAACCCGCGTCGGCCCTGGCTAGCATGGATACGGAGTGACGCCTGGGAAGGCCTGGTGAGCTGGATGTGCGCGAAATTTGAGTCAATGAAGACACACACCGCGAGTTGCGAGCCCGGCATGAGCCGCGAAGGAGTAGGTCGAGATGAAACGTTGCCGCGGGACATGAAAACGGGCGCTTGTGCAATGGCACAGCGCCGATCAGGTGGTCCAGACCTTGCGATCGCTCAAAGAGGGCCTTGATTGATGGACTTGCCGGCGGCCAACGGCCTCGTGGCTAGCGGTAGCACGGCGCGTCTCGTCCGGTCGTCATCACTCCGTCTGTCTGGGGCGTTGCAGTGCGCGCGGCGTGCGCTGCAGATGCCTGCGGTTGCCAGACAAGGCACCGCCAGCCCGCTCGCAGATTTTGCCCCATCCCGAAGACGCGGAGGTTTGGTGCCTCCAAGCTGAATATTGAGCGCGTTGGTGGCGGTCCGGTGGCAGATAGGAGCTCGGACGGTCCCACATGGGGGACGGATTTCGCCTGGACCAAGGGCCGGTCTGAGGTCACCTCCAATTGTTGGCGAACAAGAAGGTGCGGCTGTCGTCGGAGAATCGCGCTAGGGGCGTGAAGGTTGATTGGGTCGTGTTGACATCAGGCCATGTCGCTACGGAGAATTCAGGAAACGGCGCCCTATCCTGTCCAGTGTCTACACTCCGCGCCGTGCGGCGACTGTCGCTGCGGCTGGTGGAAGGCGTACCTGAGGACATGGCGCCACACCGAGTATTTTTATGTCCTGGGCATCGTAGTCCGAGCTCTAGGCAGCCTGTGACTATATTTCGGAATTAAAACAGATCAGTTGGGGCTGGCGGAAAGGAAGCCTCCGGATGCTCGCCGTGCGTCACCTGATTTGCGCATTGCTTTGTCGCCATCGTAGATGTGATGCGTCTGATGATTGGCAGAGCGGGCGCGGCATGCGTACGTGGACGGCACGCCCGAGGGTGGTCGGGAGGCGCCCTTCGGAGGCGCATCGAGTCAAGTCGTCGGGCCTCGGATGGTGACCTCGTCACGCTCTAGTTGCCGCTGTGACAGCCCTCTTCAGGCCCAGCGAGATACCATATAGAGGAACCAGTGTGACGCTTTTGTATCTCCGCCATGCGGAGCCCGATCCATCAGGCGCCTAATAATAGGCGACCAATTCGGGTTCCCAGTCGTGACTTTATATGTTGCTTTAGTCAGCAACTGGCTTCAGCTTTCCGCCCTCTTCCCCCTCTTCCGCTCTCCATATCCTCAACGTCGTCGCCGACAGCGAGCAGGGCTCCTTGTACGCCACAGAATCCTCTCTCGTCTCCCGCCCCCGAGCTTGCAAGCTCGTCTTGCTGCCTGCGTGTGATCTGCTTAGCCGTCCCCGGCTCTCTTGCGTCACTTGGTTTTCATCAAACGCATTCAACTCGCCCTCGACATGGATTCTTTCGGCGGCCTCGACAACTTCTGGGATATCTCCCAGCATCCCTCTTCGTTCCCAACGCTTGCTGAGGATGATTTCCTCGCTCTGCTTCAGAAGCAGTTTCCCACTAGCAACCTTTTCGAGCTCAACCCTGCCGATGGTATAGACCCAATCAATATCTCCTCCCTCCCCCTCCCCAACCCGACGCCTCCATCGACAGATAGCAGCCCTAGCCCCCCGAGCGTTAACCAGGAACCAACGCTTTCGCGGCGGCAGTCAGGAGTCTTCTCTAGTGGCGCCCACCGGTCGCTCGAGGAAGACTCGTCGCTGAAGCGCAAGGCAAGCAGCGAGAGCATCGACGATGAGCCCATGCATAAAAATGCTCACACTGGTATGTCACCTTTCTATGTTGTCTCCCAACAACCTCTGGAGCTACCCATCAGATGCGGCCACCAAGAAGCCAGCTTCTGGGCCTGCCCGGCGCAAGTCGACAGGGGATCCCCGGCAGGTACGATAGTGCCACCCCGCTTCGATACGCCTGTCCGCTGACCTGTTTACTCCAGGACGAGACCCGACTCATGAAGCGGAAGGAGCAAAATCGCGCTGCTCAGAGGGCATTCAGAGAACGAAAAGAAAAGCATGTCAAAGACGTGAGTTCAGCCGGATGGTTTTATCGTCCGTAGCCTGATCTGGTATTGTTATGCAGCTAGAGGACAAGGTTGCAGCGCTGGAAGCGAAGAACCAGCAAGCTGAATCAGAAAACGGTAACCTGCGGGACCTCCTGTCACGGTTACAGTCTGAAAACATGGCGCTCAAGCAAGCAGCGTTCACGTTTTCCGTGCCGAAGCCCAACGGCCTTGCCCCCTCCGCTTTCCAACATCAACAAGTCCCTGCTTTCTATCCGACACCGGGTGCGAGTACAAGTACAAGCGCCTCGGCCTCAATACCCCAGTCGCAGCCGTCGTTCGGCGTCGATTTTGCGTCCCTCATTCCCTTCGATCCGGCTTCACTCAATCAGCTAGACGAGCCGGCCGACACGCCGATGAACCTGGATTATCCAACGAACGGTATGAGTCCGTACAAGACGATCGCGAGCAACCCAATGTACATGTCGTTTGCCGAGCCGACACCGTACGACCTCTCGCCTCCACCGTTTATGCAGGGTCAATCGCCACCTTCCGACCAGCAATCGACACAAATGGACACGACGCATTTAACACCATTCAGCTGGAGTTCACCTGCGTCCGTGGGCAGCCCGCCATCTACCGATTTGGACTCACTGGATCACCTGTTCGGAGGGCTCAACGGGGCTCAATCACCTGTGGACTTCTCTGCTCTCCTCCGGAGTTCGCCCAGCTCGGTCAGTCCGGTATCGCACACCGGCCTCCGGCCAAACTCCGCGTCGTCATCGGCGTCGCCGGCATCAAGCCATTCGCTTTCAGCGTCGTCGCCGTTGTCCAATCCGTCATCGTCGACAAGCTATCAGTCGCCGTTGGCGAGTGGGGAGTGCCCACGGACAAGAGAGGAGTGCGTCAAGGCGATCGCCCAGGCGGGGGCGTCGCCGTTTGTACAGGAGCCTAACCCCGCGCCACGACAGCCACAGCTACCTGTGTCCTCCTTCACCCCCCTCGCCAGCGCTACCGGCGAGAACTGCGGGCGGATGACGACAGAGGCGCTAATGGCGCAAATTAACAACCAGGCGGAAGACTCAGTCGGTCCGAATGGCGGTTTCGTGCGGAAGATGAGCGACGGGAACGGCTCTGTCGTCATGTGCAAGGGCTCGAGCTTCCCAAAGACCGAGAAGAACGAGCGAAACGTTGAGGTTCTTGCCGCGTGGCGTTCCATCATGCAGAATCCTCAGTTCAAGGTATGCCGTTTCAATCATGCCGGGTACGGGCGAAACTGACATGAATGCAGAATGTGGACATCAACGAATTGTGCTCTGAGTTCACTAAGAAGGCGCGGTGCGACGGCACCAAGGTCGTTCTCGAGCCCGAGAGCGTGAGCGACATCATCGAGACCTTGGCCGTCAAGCGTTCATGAGCGGTTCTCCCGCTCCCTGCAACCGCACAGCGCATCCCATAGGGCACGCCGAGGACGCTCGGGGAGATCGGCCGGATAGCTTTGGGATTTCGCGCACTTTCCTCTCACGCACACGTAGATGCATCCATGACGCGAGGACACTTGAGGCGCGCACGGTATCATAATACGACTGCGCATACCGTCGCCGCCAGTAAACGCTTTCACTCGCTGCAAGTCTTCTCTTTGCATTCATCGCACTCGGTCAGATGGTATTATCACCCATGTATTTTTTTTGCTGCTCAGATATTGTATTGGCTGAGCGTGTATCGTATATCTCCTGTCAATTTGACGATCATTGCACTATGCTTCACAGGCTTCAGGCACCCATCTCCCGGACCTCCTTACGCCTCGATGACGAGGTTACTCCGGGGGCACCCTTCAACCTGTTGACACATCATTTCTGTCACCCACTCCCTATTCAAAATATTCAGGCATTCGCCGTCGTCAAGCTCAGGCACACATATTCTCAGCACCTGTCGAGTAAGCTAGGGCAGGTCAGTACCGTCATCTACCAAGGTTACCGGTGCCGCTGACCCTGGCTAGTCCCCTCGCGCGACGAGACGTTCGGACGTGCCGCCGCATCACCGCCCCGCCTGCATCGACAGGCCCGCCTCTTTATCGACCCCGCGATCTGCGCGCCCATGTGCAGGCTCATCAGCGAAAGCTTTCAATCCCGAACACATACGGAGCCATGATCACCGACGCAAGCCCATCAAGAGAGCGCGTTTACGATCCCCCTTGCACGATGCTCCCTATTCTTCCATTATAAAAGCTACAGAAAAGCCACATGCTCTCACGGTTAGTATTCGTATCATGGCCATCTCCTCTGCGAGGTCAGGGCCCCGCACAGCAAAGCGCAACCGGGGGGGCGGTGAAACACGGTTTTGGAAGGCGCCGGCGCTCGACGCTCAGGCTCCTGGTGCTTCTCAAACGCGTCCCGATTCGGACTGACCGAGCTGTCCGGCGTGCTATGAACCCAAGGAACCGAACTTTGTTTCAACTTCTCGCCGTCACGGCGCGGGCATGCGGGAAGCTAGTATATCTTCGGGGCTCGTTTGGGCCCCCACTGCCTTTCGTCTTCACCGCCATCTGCAAGGGCCCCCCCCCCCCTTCGTGCGTGCAGGCTTTCTCCCCGTCCTGTGAGTCCTGCTGAGCATGCGCTCTCTATTGTTAACGCGGGCTTACATGTACATGTCGTCCCCGCAGCCTTTTTGGCGGAGTTTTTTCTTCTTTTTTTGACGAAGGATTACGGTGCGTCTTTCTTTTGTCTGCAGTTGTCCGATCGCAGCTGATCCCCTCCACTCGGTCATAGTCTACGCTACTACCCCTTTTAACTTTATTCCCCTCTTCCCCCTTCGCCCGCCATGTCGAGGATGTCGCCCTACACTGTGCTTGCCCTCGCGCTCCTATCGTCCATCGAGCCCTCGCTGGGTCTCCGGATCCCGCTCACGAAACGAGATACGACCACGCTTCCCGCTCTTGCTACGCTAAATATGCCGCTTCAATTTGGAGCTGACGGGGGATATCGGCTTGGGGTGGTCATGGTACGTCGTATCTCATGTTGCTTCCTGGATTTTATTGACGGAAATACGATTAGTCGACGAACGCTCAGCAGAAGTTCGACTTCGGACTCACTACCGGCACCGGTTTGACAATGGTCGCCGGAAATAGCTGCGGTGATTGCACAAACACATCTCTGTCAGTTGCCTTCCTTTCATTTCCAAGCTGCTCTCTTACTTTGCTTCCAGGTACAACCAGGGCAGTTCAACGAGTGCAGCATCGCTATCGAAGACAGATAATACCACGTTCTTCTCTGGGTCCGCTTCAGGTTCAATGATAAAAGAAAACTGTGGCGCCAAACTCGCGAATGGCTCATACTGGAACTACACAAATCAAACAGGTATGTCCTGTCATGCGCAACGCGTTTCTGCCCGGCTGACCATGTTCCAGTCCTGGTTGTAGAGAAGCAGAGTAACGCCATCCTTGCCAACGGAGCCTCGGGTCTATTCGGTCTAGGAACAAACCTTCAAAGCTCATTACAGAATGCTACTAGTGGGATTGGGTTCCAGGACTCAGTCTACGGCCAGTATTACAACAGGAACCCCGACCGGACCAACTTCACCTTCGGGATGATGCTGCTTCCAACGACGCCCAAAACCGAATCCGGCGCAAGTGCAGGCGCGATTCACTGGCTACAGCCTGATCAACAGTATTACGACACCGGCAGTGTGTCCTGGAAGAACGTGGATACTGCGGCGGCGGGGTCGGGGAATTCGTCTCTGGACACAAGTCAAGACTGGACCGTCGGTCTTGATGGGTGGACGGCGAGCGCGGGAAACACACACCTGTCGAACTCGGCGAGCGTCGTTGCCATTGTGGACCCCATGTATCCCAATATCTACCTCCCAAGCACGCAGGCTAAGCTCATTCGTACGTCTCTCCCATTATGCTTGGCGAATATCGGTATTCTAAGCTGCCATTTTTGTAGACGACGCTATTGGGGGCACTGCCGCATCCTCCAGCCTTTCAACCCTTGGCGGACTCTCCCAGGCGTACACTGTTCCGTGCGACGTCCAGTTCAGTTTCTCCCTGATGGTTGGCGTCCAGAACTTCGTCTTGAACACCGACCAGCTTGTCAACAAGCAAAGTGACGGCACATGCGTCAGCGGTATCGAGGGATTCGTAGACGCTTCAGAGACCCGATACTTGGTTGGATCGCGCTTCATTAGCACCATCTACCTGTAAGTGCATCACCGAATGTTCTCTCAAATCAACTAAACTGTCGCCGCTAGGATTTTCAACATTCCTCGCGACGGTAACCCTGCCCTTGGATTCTCGCCGCGCACGCAGCCAAAGAGCAAGAGTAACGTTGGCCCAATCGTTGGTGGAACCATTGGCGGTGTCGGGGGCGTCATCATTCTGGGTCTCGTGGCGTTCTACTTCCTACGCCGCAGGGCCGACCGCAAACGCGGTCCGTACGAAATCGACGCCGACGACAAGGCGCCGCACAACGTCCACGTCGAGCCCTACACGGTCGGGAACCCTACACCCGCGCAGCTCTCTGTCGTCCAGGAGTCGCCTCGAGCCGATCATCCGCTACTCGACGGCGGTGCTGCGCCGCCATCGTACGAAGAAGCGTCGAGTTCGGGCAGCCCCGCTACGTCTAGTTTCCCTCGCGATGCTAAAGGCCGACCGCGCGTGCTATCCGGCATCACCGAACACACCTCTTCCAGTGGATACTAAACGTTCTGTTAATGAATATATGACATTAATTTCCCCCTTCGTTGTCAGAAGCTATCGCCCTCCTATTTATCTGTTTTCGTTTTCTAGTGAGGACGTTCTGTTTCTGTAGCTTGAGAGATCCATGCCTTCGTTTGTGGTGGACTAGGCTGCATGTATTATAGCACGTACTCCTATCCTATTAGCAGTGCCGCTGCGTTGTACGTTTAGAGAACGAACGGCTTGATGACATGAGCTCGTTATATGCGTGGGTTAATGAGCGTCTGCGCGACTTGCATCTTGACTTCTCGCTTCCCAATCGCCGTTGAGGGCGTTCAACCTCAAATGCCACCGAAAAGCAGGACCACCATCGTCGTAGACAATGGCGCCGCTACTATCAAACTCGGCGGGATCAAAGGCACATCGGCCAACCAACCAAGGTCGGTTTCATACTCTCAAAACCGTCTCGATCCTGACCTCGGGCCAGGATAATAACAAACGCCATCGTCCGCTCGAAGGGCGACAAGGCGACGTACTACGGCCAAGAACTCGACAATTGCGCCGACTTCTCCACGCTGCATTACCGCCTCCCCTTTGAAAAGGTACGCGTTCTCTTGCTTGGGCGGCGCGTGCGTTGCCTCACCGGATGTGCCTCAAGCATAGGGATACCTTGTAGACTGGGACGCGCAGAAGGCGATCTGGGATGGCGTGTTCACGAAGGACTATCTCGGTGTGAGTCATCTCTCTCGTTCTGGCGTTGGGACTTCCTGGGCGCTGAGGGCTATGCCGTGTAGGTAGACCCGGCGGACGCGACGCTGCTCATCACGGAGCCGTACTTCAACCTGCCGAACCTGCAGGAGGTGTATGATCAGTTCGTGTTTGAGGAGTACGAGTTCCAGGCATATCATCGCTGTGCGCGTACGTCTCGTTGGCTTTCTGCATTGGCGGCCGTGGTCTGAGTCCTCTACAGCAGTTGCGTTGATCCCTTATGGGAAGCTATTCCAGGAGAAAGGTCTGCCAGATCCGGAATGTACCCTGGTGGTTGACTCTGGCTTCAGCTACACCCATGTCGTTCCTCTGATCAACGGGAGTATTGTTTGGAACGCTGTCAAGCGGTGTGTTTCTACTACCTCATTGTCCGAGTTCCTTCGCTGATTGGTACCTAGCATAGACGTCGGAGGAAAGCTGTTGACGAATCACCTCAAGGAGCTCGTCTCATTTCGACAATGGAACATGATGGATGAGACGTACATCGTGAATGAAGTCAAGGAAGCATGCTGTTACGTATCGAACCAGTTCAAAGACGACCTCGAAACATGCAGGTACGTTGACCATTTTTCGACCTTCACAAGTTATTAATCATCGCTCAGGGAGAACCCTCGGGCGAATCCTATAGTCCAAGAGTACATCCTGCCAGACTTCTCCCTCAACCGCCGCGGACGCGTCCGAGGACCCGACGAAATCATGTTAGATTCATATCAGGTGCTATACATGAACAACGAACGATTCTCTGTCCCAGAGATCCTCTTCCGCCCCGACGACATAGGTAAGTCCGCGTATTTGTTGTATATTTCGCATCTAATCGTTTCTCCCAGGGCTGGAGCAGGCGGGTCTCCCACAAACTATTGCACACAGCATCTCTCTGCTACCAGAAGACCTCCGTGGAATGTTTTGGGCCAACATCGGTCTCGTCGGAGGTTCAGCAAAGTTCCCCGGGTTCAGAACACGATTGTAAGATACCTCATGTTTTTGATTTACCGTCTCCTGACGTCGTCGTTGCAGATTGTCAGAGCTACGCACTCTGGCTCCAGTAGATTGTGAAGTGAAGGTGTACCAATCTGACGAGTAAGCTTTCATAAAACGCGAGACGCGTATTTGCCTGACTGCTCGTACCAGCCCCATCCTCGAGGCGTACCGGAGCGCAATGGCCTTCGCGTCACGCCCCGAATTCGCACAGCACGTGGTCACAAAAGAAGAATACAACGAGATGGGCAGCAACGCATGTCTCAGAAAGTTCAAGACATGGAGGTCACCCGATGGTGGTCATACCGCGGCTGTACAGACCAAGAGCAAGGTGGTCGAAGACGACGAACCGACCCCCAGTAGGAGAGGTTCTCGCGGCCGGGGTCGCGGTTCGAGGGGAAGAGGGTCAGACACTCCAGCGGGTCCCCGGAAACGAGGTCGTGGGCGGGCCACAGATACGTAATCGCGCGCGTTGAGTACTGTCCGGTGCTGTCTCTACGTTGTCATGCGCGTGTTTTCACTTACTGCTATGCATGATCACTTTGTGGCCTCATGGTCTTTGTGTGCTCACTGTCATTGACGTTCAGGCGGCTGTACGTGCACAGTGGTGGACATATTACAAGCAGCTCTGTGGTCGAGGCCCACAACGCCCGCGGGCCACACTATTTATTGCCCTGTTCAAGGTCCCAACTGCCTATTGTCCTCGCCACCGGCTTGCCTCTCGCCCCTCACTGTTACTTTCAAGATCGCTCTTCCTTCGCTCTGGACTCCTGCCCCGGAGGCACCACAGAGGGCGGCCTCTCACTAGGATCCTCTCGTCAAGACCCCTCCCTCTTCCATGACAACGACGGCCACAATGACAAGACTGTCCCCCCAAGGCAACCGCGTCAGAATGCTGCAAGCACGGTATAACACGGCAGAAAACATGCCTCAGAGATTCTCCAAGCACCACCACAGCTCGCCAGAGTCCCCGTGTTACGACTTCGACTGGCAGCATTTGGCGCCACAGCCAGAATCCTGCCTCAAGACGCTGAAAGACTTTGAAGACGAGGGCAGGGAGGCGGATGCTGCGCACGAAACCGAGGACGTGGAGCGTTTGACGGACGTGGAGGACACCTTGAATTATAACTTCGAGGTACGTTATACTGCTCCCCTGGTTTTTACGACCCATCGCTGAGAAACATGGTTGATTCTTTCAGATCGGCCAGCAAGCTTGGGTCCAGAGAAAAGACAAGTGCTGGGTACGTTGCAAGATCTCTGCCAGGGCCACCCCCGGAAGACCTCGCAACGCGTCTCCTCAGTACCTCGGGGCGTTCGCGCCACGGTGGACAGTCTCCTACATCATAGCTTCGGCATCGGGATGGCATTTCACGACCGTGTCTTGGAACCTCTCACCGCTGGACGGTAAACTCAAACCGGACACCCCCCATATCCGCAATCTTCTTCTCAAAGCGAATGTTCAGCTCACCGCTGGTCAACCTGGCGCGGGATTCTACCTAGACCAGAGTTGAACGTTGAACATCCGCGGACGAGATCGTAATTTGTATCTGTCATACGCTGGTCGTACGCCGTAATCTATGTCACAAACATTCTTTTATTTTCGTCTCTGTCTTGACTCTTCAAAGCACGAGCGATGCTGTTCCTAGGGCAGGTGACGGCCGGCGTTGAGCATTTCATGTGCTTGCCCGATGCCCTTGCAACGGCGTTGTTCAGATAGCCATCCCCAGAATACCTGATCGACTGAACAGGTAGCCCGGCGGGCCTGCCCGCCAGGCTCAGCGTCTTTGGCCCGCCAACTGCCCCGCGCCTAAGGCCTGACCTCGGCAACTTCTGCCGAGCGCTTTATGTCACAGTCGCGATTGCCCTTTCGTCTGCAGAAGGTGCAAAACCTCGCGTATACGTCCAATCGATGCAATATATGTGGTCCTAAATTATGCTAGCATATGCGGGAGGATTTCAGGCGTGGGGCTCGTTGCGCAGTGCGAAAACCCGTGCTGTTGGCGTTCAGAGATAGTGATTTCCTGAGCCTAATAACCCGAAGCTGTCAACAAATGCTACTTCAAGCCACGAAAAATGCTCCAAGCCACAGTATGCTTTTGAAACCACTCCTGTAGCTCGCCTATAGACATTTTTACCAATAGATACTACTGTAGTTGACTGATCAAATATCGCCGCCACTGTGACGGACTGTGACACTCGAATACTCGGAGTCCTCCGACACTGGCGTCTGAGGCCCGCCAGGCCACCCTGGCGCTTGAGGCCCGGCGCAAGGCCTGGCGGGCTGGCACGCCGGGCCTGTTGTACAGTCGATCAGGTGTCCTCGCCATCCCTGGGCTCGTACCTATCGTTGTTTCACAAACCAGTAGTCAGCATTCCAGAGCAAAACCCAAAACATAACGAGCGACGCGAGCATTTTTCCGAAGACGAAACACACAAGGAATAAATAGCAAAAACGATAAAAACGCAGGCCAGAAAAAACGGAGTATGCAAGCGACACACAACTACATTATGCTTAGATTTGTCCGGTGTCCCTACCCTATACTATGACGATAACCGCGCGGGGTGTGAATTCGAGCCTGAACTCCGTGTGAGTCTATGTGCCGGTGGCGGGCCAGGGGGCGGAGCGGGGACGGGCGTGCCCCACGAGCCGTGCGAGCGTCCTCGGTTGTGGCTGTACGGGGGCGGTACACTAGAATAAATACGGGTACTTGTTAGCATTAGGCTACGTGGTTAGGGACTCTTGAATACTTTGGTCCGTACATCGCTCCTGCGGGGCCAGTCGGGGGGATCTGCGCCATGTTAGGCCAGCTGTCGAGGCGCTGCCCGCGACGGCCGCGGAACGCAGGGTCGATCGTGCCCTTGTACGACGACGAGTCTCGGCGGCAGCAGCGGACGAGCGCTGCAATGGACGTCAGTTTCGACGCCCTTTCATGTGAGGGTGATATATTACGCACCGGATACGACAGCCCAGAGGATGAGGAGGACCACGATACCCGCGACGACCGTGACTGGAATGGAAATCTGGAGATTTTGCACATACCAAGCCTAAGACGACGGACTGCGGTGAGCACTGCCTTACTGCGCGCGTTACGACAGGGGACGTACCTTGGCCGTGTCGAATACGCTGCCGGACTTGCACTGGCCGGCTTCGCACGTGCCACCGTAACCGCAAGGAGAGCCGTCCACAAGCGTCGACTGCAGCACGATGCACTGGTTCGACGCCTTGGGGTCTTGGCACGATACTTGACAGCTCTTGTCGTTGCGCTGCGGACACGCTTGCGTCAGACCCATCGATGCACCGACAGTCTGGCATTGCTCTGTTCGGGTCAATTAGCATGATTAGAACCTCGTGAATACGTATACCACTCACTGCTAAGCGACGTGCAGACGCCGCTGGCGCAGGCAAGCCCGTCTGAGCCACAGCTCTGTCCGTTCGGCGACGTCAAGTCTTCTGGACAGTCCGCCGACGAGCCCGTGCACATCTCCGCCTGGTCGCACGACGCATCCTTGGCGGGACGACAAACCTGAGAGGATGCTGCAAACTGGCACTGTGACGTACAGCACGCGCTGTTCGAGGGGTCGCATTTTGCCGAGGCCTTGAGCTTGCACGTCGACGCGTCGCAGCAGGACGACTCGACGCCCTGACCTGGGTCGCACTCTTCGTCCTGTTCGACGATGCCGTTGCCACACATGCCAAGGCCGATCGTTTGCCGGGCTGCGGATGCGTCGATGAGACATGTGGTGTTCGTCATGCCACCAGAGTTTCCTTGCATGAGAGAGCCTGGTGCGCAGGTCAGTGTGGGGTCGGTCCGAAGGAGATTTCGACTTACAGATGTTGCCAAGACTGCACGGGGAGAACTTGGTTTCGCCTTGGTCAGCCACAGGGCTCATGATGAACTTGGAGTCGGCATTGCAGCTGTCCTTTGACAGCGGGCAACAAACGGGGTTATTGGTACCAGTTGTGCAGCCACTAGCGCACTATATCGGCTGCTCAGCACCATGGTCAACGAAAAGAGATCGCGAATCTTACATCATGCTGGGAAGAAAAGCGTCAGGAACAGGATCGGAAACCGGGACGTAGCACTCACGATGGCACCGAAGTTGTGTCCGATCTCGTGGGCGATGACCTGCCATTCTACTCTGCCGGCGGTCGATACAGCAGTACCGGACACCACAGAGCCCGCCTCGCCGGAGGAGGTTTGCTGGCAGCTAACGAAGCGATTAAGTGTAAAGCTCGGGCACCACAGGAGGTATCTGTGACTTACAGGGTAGCTAGCCACGCAATACCAACCTCTGAGCCGGTAGGGCAGCCGCTCATGAGATGCCAGAGACCAGCGCCATCATTGCCCTTCTTGCCACGCCAGTCTGAGAACAGCGAGAGCCTGTCGTTGAGTGTCACATCGTCTTGGCAAGCGACGTTCCAAGGGGTGGCGGGATCGGCAGAGGTTGGGCACCTGTGAAGATGCTGAACAATCCGAAGTGTGGGTGCAAAGATCAATCACATACGTCGGGTCGTGAACGTCCAGGTTGATGATGCCTAGTGATACATTGAAAGTCGACTTGTACAACGCGCTTGCGGTGTTGAAACTCGTGATGATGTGTTGAGTTGCATTCTGTTGCGACCCATAGGTGCTGGTATAGACGCAGTCAGCGGCGACACCCAAGTATATCACCTTCTGGGTAGTAGGGCAGCCCGCTATGGATCCGATGGAATCCTCAAAGCTAGACAGACAAAACGCGTGAGTTACCCTGTGACAACGCCCCAATCACAGTGATGCGTACTTCGTGCCCATGCCACTACCAACGGCATCATCACGCTTCATGTAGCTGCTAGCGTTCCCGTGTCCAAGAGGATTCAATAGGCCAAAGGGATCATACCACGGGGCCTGCGGCATGATTGGACGACGGAGAGCGGGGTTCATCAAGGGGTTGGTGTTGAAGTCCATACCGTCGTGGGCACAGGTTTGCGGTGGCGAGGGCCGTCCTGTGAACTCTTGCACTGTCATGACATCGGTGTCGCGGAAGATGACCAGGTTCGAGTCTGGATGACTGCCGACTTCGATGTGCGGGTCGTGAACGTGCTTGCTGCGAAGGTAGCTGTCGGCGGTCATGACGTGATGGACGATCCCGTTGACGGAGAATGCGCCTTCGAAGCTCGGCGGGGCGCCGCTGGCAATGTCACCTTGGTCGTGGACGGTGATCCGCGCCCAACCCATCTCGGATCTGTCTCCAGTTGGGCGAGGTCGCACGCCCGCAGCGTCTTCACGCATCCGGTCGTTTGAAACATCTGGCCGGACGACCTCTCCCCAGTACGCCCGCACGGTTTCCGGGAGCAGAGGCGTCGTGTGTGTGGTCTTCTTTCCATCCGCGCCGGTGGTGTGGTACGTTATCCGGGCGGCAGGATGAACGAGATGTTCGTTTGGTCGAAGGTGGAGGTAAAATGTCTCATCGAACGCGCTGAGCGTTATCCGGAAGGTGTCGGTGTGTTCCAGTATCGGCGAAGAAAGAGGAAGTGACCGCTTAGCATAGACTCCAGAGGCCGCGGGTCGTCGGGGAAGGATCTCGAAAGCATGGGTCGTGGGATGGACAACGCGTTTCAGCGGTCGAGGGGGAGGACTTGAAGCTATTGGACGAGATGATTAGCCACTGCATCGTTCTCAAGCAATAGCATATTGGAACTAGGGTTCGCGAGCAAAGCGTTGACAACGTCCTGCACATGAACTGCTTCGAAGAAGCCTCCAATATGGGCGTCAAAGTGGGCATTCAACCTTCAACTTGTCGCAAAACAAAGGTAACAGCGGATATTCGAAGGTCCAAGCACCCCTCGGGGGGTTACGTCCACCGCTGCGTGAAGTAACCGCGCGCTGATGCACATGTAGTGCGCCAAGAAACCTGGGGGGAAACATGCGGTCGGGCGCGAGCGTCGACGGCCAAGGATGAAATACCGTCGAGGGGACGGTCGTCGCGGCACCGGGGACACCAGCGAGCTCGGTGTTGACGGACCACAGGACGGCTGAACGCGACGAGAGCTCGACAACCGGGTGGACCTGACCGTCCTCTCGCTGGTGGCGCACACACCGAATGCCTTGATTGCCATCGACGCTACATCCCCATCGACCTCGAAACACGGACTGCATACTCCATGCTTCCCCCCATATTCCACCCTTTCAGTCCCTGGTCGCGACGAGAAACGCTCGCGAGCGCTGATTGCCTAGAGACCGCACCGCGACGGAGAATAAGACTCACCAAGAGCATAATGTAGGCCGATCACAAGCAGACAAAGTGACCAGAGAAAGCGAGGGAGAGCAGCCATGAAGGTGGGCGAAAAGGAGTGTACTCGGGTGGTATCCGGGGCTATTTATCAGCGCGCAGGCGTCCGAGCGAGCCAAGAGGGAAACGGCTGTGCGAACGAGACTAGAGGAGACCACCGAGCAAACGAGCCGGCCAGCGGGTGGGTACGAAAGCAAAGCAGACGAGAAAGAGAGCAGGGAGTCTGCCCGCGGGCGCAGAGAGGGCGACACGAAAGCAAGAGACGGGGCTGGCTGCTCAAGTCGTCGTCCAGGTCAAGCCTCTCGGCGGCAATTCGCGCGCGACCGCCAACAGATCCAGATCGCGCCCGGACCCCTTGCCGCCCGGCATCGCGCGCACGCCCATCTGATCGCCATCACCTACCCCGGGGACAGCACAGCTCGTTGCGACTCGACCATTTCGACTCTGTGCATATCTTGAATAAATTTCTCCATCTCACCAGCGTGCTTCTGAATACAGGTCGATTGACCATGAGCTGACATTAATCGTTGTTGAAATGTATGGCACTGTCTACTGTAGACTGTAGTACCCCGGTATTTCAAGGATATGAGGTAGCCCATTACGAGTTCTTACGGGCGTAGTTTTACCAGAGATCTTACAAACTAGCACTTGTCCTCATAGCCCAGGTAGTTTAGCTAGACTACGCCACGGAAAGCTCTTAACGGATCTCATTCATTGACAATCCCTGTAGATGACTTTCTCTGCTTAGCGCAGTTATCAGCGAATCCGATACAACAATTTTGAGATTCGATAAATGACAAAGAAATATAGAACAACCACGTCACTTTCGTCCCCACCATCCACCCAACAGAGTGCTTAGCCCTCCCTTCGCAGGTGCAGCCTCCGGCTCGGGTGTCATTGGCCTGACGATGTCCTCCACCTTCGCGCGGGACGTGACGGACTTCGCCTGCTCCGGCGCACGCTGCGGCACTCCAGATCCAGGGCGCTGTGGCGTCGGCGCAACAACAACCGCCGCGGGTGTGACATGCTGCTTGCCCGCACGTTCCTGGAGTCGGTCCATATTGAGCTCGACATAGTTGAGGGCGATGTCGAAGAAAAGCGGCTTCTTATGTGTCTTTCGGTCCACGGTGCCCGTCGCGTCACCACCATTGTAGCCAAACCAATCCTTCTTGTACTGCGCGCTTTCGTTGTCCAGCGTCGATTCGAGCCCATCGATACTAGCGGTGTCCAGAGCGTAGAATGGGAGCCCGGAGGACGAGATTGGGTCGTCGGAGGGAGAGGACGATGGGAGGAGGCTGAGCGACGTACGCGCTTCACGAATATGAAGGGAAGCATGTTGGGTCAGGGACAAGGCCTCTGCGTACCGCTTCGCAGCGGCGTATGAGCGTGCGAGGTATTGGCATCGTTGCGCCTTGGAAAACGACATCCGCGCGTCCGCGGCGGTCGCGAGATCAGGACTGTCATCAACGATGCTGAGCGTGCGCATCTGCGTCAGACTTTGGATGACGGTGTCGAGTAGTTTGACGACGGCGGGAAAGAGTCGAACGTCAATTTGAGGCTTTTTGGCCGCCTCCTTGGAAGTATTCCTGACAGGTTTGCCGGGGTGACGATTGCTCGAAGCCTGCGATTGATGGATGAGAGTCGAGATGAGGAGCAGATCGCGTTGGATGCGTCTCGCAAGGAGTTGATACACGATGAATGCGTGAACGAACTGCAGATCTCTGGTACCAGAAGGCGCCGTAGACGTTCCAGCACTTAGCTGCAGGGCGTGTCATTAGCACGGTTACTAAGCACGTCCGAGGGTAGAACGTACTTGTTGCACCTCCATCAACTTGCGAGCTACGCCTTCTGCATCACTCAGCGCGAGGAGGATAGCGTCGTACGCAGCTACGCCCATCTTAGACCTGGTGCCCTTCCCAACCTTGCCTTTCTTGACGTTACCGTCTTCAGTGGGCAGAGGAGGCTTCGCCGACGGAGCTTCCTTTAACTTCAGCTCTGCGTCTTGAACTTTGAGCAAAACATCAACCAGTTCGGGATTCCGAACAGGAACCAACTCTCCTTCCCACAGGAGCGGCTTCAACTTCTTTCTCTCCTCGTCCGCACCACCCGACGTTTCGGTCGCGAGTTCGCTGACCAGGCGGTCGTAGCCGTCCACCAATTCGTTCCTGTGCTTCGAGGCTGTCTCAGTGACGATGGCATCGACGTCATAGGCCTTCGTGTTGCCGAGCTCGTGCGAGCAATGCCGGATCTCGGGGCCAATCTCGTCGGCAAAGGCGACAGCGAGTGCCTGGTCCCTACTGGTAGTTGCTCGCAAAGCAAGCTCATCCAGCAGAGCACGAGACACGCTCAGCTGTGCCAGAGCGTCTTCGTAGTCGTATCGGTGGCGCAGGAATCGACCATTGAGAATCAAGGTATAGACTGTGGCTTGAATGAGTCCGGATGCGGAGAGACGACCAGCAGTATGTAGCTCTTGGCAGTGGGAGAGGAGCTGGGTCGCCCAGTTGATAGCGCGGCGGAATCGAGCAGTGGCGTTGTGTCGGATAGAGGAAGCCTTGTCTGCGTTGACCGGAAGGGATGCTTGCTGTGACAGCTCTCTGGAGTAGGCCCATGCGCGTTCGGCTTCGAACAGGACAAGCTGCAAACTAGAACACGCATCAGAAGGGAACTGGTTCGGACAACGGGTGGTCTGTGCAGCTTCGAGTGCTTGAAGGTCGAACGACCCTACTCGGCACTCTCGGCTTGGAGCGAGGGTCACAAAACCGATAGGGCAGAGGCCATAACCACAAATCAACAGTACTCACTAGCCGTCCTTGATATTCTCCAACTTTACAGGGGGTAGTTTCTTGAACTCACGGCCCTTTCCATGAGTCAACTTCAAGGTAGAGCGCAGACGATGGGTTCTGTTCGCGCAGTGCTTTCTATAGCGCGTAACGTCATTGTAGCGCAACCCGTATGCGTTACGCTGTTCGTTAGCAAGCTGCAAAGCTTTCATATCGTTCACTTTGAGGCAAAGTTTTGGCGTGAATGAGACGAACCTTGGAAAGTCAAGACCTCCGCCATTTCGCTTCTAAGCCAGTAATAACGCCTCTCTTTGACAATCTGCAGTTATCCCCCTTCTGTTTCCGACGCGAAAATGCGCCCGTCGTTGTGAGTTATGGTAGAGGACGCGAGAAGGTGGTGGAAGGGAGGAGAAAAGCGTATGTCGTGTAGCGCGCGTACTGACGGCCCATCTCTTGATTGCGACCTCCACGTCGGGTTGTGCATAACTTCAGCCTCTCTCTTTCCCCCACCACCCGCCTTACTCCCTCGAATTCTTTGGATATGGCGGAGACTCTCGAGCCTACTCTGCAGAACGTGCTTGACCAGAAATCTCTGAAGTGGATCTTCTGCGGTGCGTCTGTAAAGGAGCTTCGTGGACACACACCCTGACATCGCACGCCTTTTAGGTGGAAAGGGTGGTGTCGGTACGTGAGATAGCAGTACTGGGCTATCATATCATGCTTAGGAATAATCAGGCAAGACGACCACTTCGTGCTCGCTGGCCATCCAGCTTGCCTCATGTCGGGAATCTGTCCTTCTGATTGTAAGTCATTATACTGCCGCAGTCGATACCAACATCTAGACATTATTTGTTCCCGTAGTCAACAGATCCTGCGCATAACCTTTCCGATGCGTTTGGCCAGAAGTTCTCCAAGGATGCAACGAAAGTTAATGGTTTTAACAACCTATATGCCATGGAAATCGACCCAACGAGCGCAATACAAGAGATGGTCGAGCAGTGTGAGCCCCGCTTTGAATTACTCGTGTCCTCTCGACTCAATCTTTGAATAGCCGATTCCAATGGCATGATGGGCAGCATGATGCAAGACCTTGCCTTTGCCATCCCCGGTGTGGACGAAGCGATGAGCTTCGCAGAGATCATGAAGTGAGTTTTGCGGAGATCTGTGTTGACGTTCAGGGCTCAAACTTCTCTGGCTAGACACGTGAAGTCCATGGAGTATTCTGTGATCGTCTTCGACACCGCTCCCACAGGCCACACTCTCCGTTTCCTCTCCTTCCCTACCGTGCTCGAAAAGGCTCTCGGAAAGCTCAGCACGCTCAGCGGACGTATAGGCCCTATGCTGAACCAGATGACGTCCCTCATGGGAGGTCAGGGAGAACAAACTGAAGACATGTTTGCGAAGCTCGAGTCTATGCGCGCGGTCATCACAGAAGTCAATACCCAGTTCAAGGACCCAGAGAAGACGACGTTCGTCTGTGTCTGTATCTCCGAGTTCTTATCACTCTACGAGACGGAACGTCTCGTGCAAGAATTGACGACATATGAGATCGATACTCACAACATCGTCGTCAACCAACTCCTTTTCCCGAAGACACGTAAGCGATTTCGTCATCTCACCATCTCAGCGTTGCTGATCGACTATTAGATTCTAATTGTGAACAATGTCGGGTCCGGCATGCGATGCAGCAGAAGTACCTCAATGAAGCGCACGAACTCTACGACGAATTCTTCCACATAGTACAGCTTCCGCTCCTCACGGAAGAAGTCCGTGGACCTCAGAAGCTGCAGGAATTCAGCAAGATGCTCGTACAACCCTACAAGCCCGAGCCATAAATATGTGCTTGTCCGACACCTGGATCCAGTTCCGTGTATCATATTTACGTTAATCGAGGAGCCTGTTCAATCTGCTCCCTCCTGTGTGCTGCGTCGTCAGTGTCTGAACAAATGCCGTGGGTATACTCTCGTACAGCTCCCGAGCTATAACCCTCGTCGCTGATAATCGACGCCCGTGTGCGATGGGTCGTGGGCATCGTCGGAGGGCGCTGTTTCCGTCAGAAGCTACTGAATTCAGGTGCGTGATCCCAATCGTCGTGCGCTCCTCCCAACTGAATTCTCACCGGCCTTGGGCCTTGTTCGTTCCCAGGGTCGCGTGCAGGCCAACGACAAACGCCTTGATTTCAGACACCGCTGTATTGAATTGGAGATCAGCCCGAGATTTAACTTCCGCGAAGCTCATGTTCCTGCGTATACTAACTCTCCGCGAACCCGGCCTTATGGCCGAGGTCAAACTCCGCTGAGCCGACTCCGAACCTCAACTGGCCCCATCGCCTCTCTCTCCCTCTCTCCAACCACCCACGTCGACCACGACATTCCCTCCGCGAGGATGTTCCCTTCCATCTCGTCGCTGTTTCGCTCGCCGCATGGCACCTCCCGACTAGACCAATACTCCAACGGACCCCAAGAGTCTTCGAAGACGAGCGGACCGCGACAAGGCTTTATGGCGAAGTTCAACAGGAAGGAAAGGCGGGATCTCCTCAGCAACCCCATATCTGGGATATCGCACACACTACGACCTAGGGCAGTCAACAAGCAGCGCGCTGAGAAGCTAGAAATCCGCGCACTGACCTCGATCGTCGCATCCAACACACACGAGGCTCCCACCCACCCGTCAACCGCAAATGAACTAAGCGTAAGAAGTTTGGGGCACAATATGGGTCAATTTTATCCAGTACGCTTGCCATGCTGCGCAGTCAAGTCGTCGCTCATCATCGATCACGTCTAGCTGGCCCAGGAGAACATCGAGAACCCCTCCTCCGCTCGACGTGGCAACTTCAACGACGCGCAAGACAAGCCTTCTGTCCTGCAACGCATTAGACAACACCGGCGCAACGTCCAGGCATTGAACGCGCCTCACCTTCGCCCTTCAACACGCCGCCAACACGCTCGACCAGTGTGTGGCGAGAACGATGTCACCAGCGATGCCTCCACTCCTATCGCGATTGCGACATCCAACCCATCCAACGACCCTCTCCTCCCCTCCCGACTCTCGGCCTGCCATTTCGACCTTCCGATGTCGCCCGCTGCCTCCGATGTCGACCACGACATCCACATAAGCGACGAAGCGCCCGCACTCCGTGTGGCGAACTCGCTCACCTCACCGCAGACTGGGTCGTACTACTCGTGGCAGCTTCACGCTTCCCGCGTTGCCTGCGACGAGGACATTCAGATGGCTGAGGCCGTCGAGGCACCCAAGTTCGGTTGGGATGATGCGCCCGTCGCGCCCCGCTTCGACTCTAATGTCAGCACGCTGGAGCTGCTGGACGATATGTCCGAGGTTGATGCATACCTTCCCACGTCCGCCGCCGTCGCTACCGTCGCCTCCTCAAACACTCCTAAGAACAAGGTCGTTGATGTCTTCCCGCCTCAGTACAACACCGCCGTCGCCGCAGTGGCGACGACCCAGCACGTCATGTACCCCGACGTGGCGTCTACGGGCGCGCCCAACACTACATACCTCTCCGGATATTCTCCGACCCGCACCGAGGACCGTCCAGCCCACGCCGCCCACGCCTCCTCTGCCGTCCCCGCGAAGTCCTCGCCCTGCGCCTTCTCCAGCAAGTACGACCCCTTCGCCGGTGCCACGAGCTTCGTCTTTGGCAGAGAGTCGGACAAGGTCCACTACGCCAAGGCCAGCGAGGCAACCCAGGTCTGGGGCGCAAACCGGCACACGACTCGCACCTCAACTCGCACCTCGACTCGTGCCCGAGCGAATCCTTACGCCCTCACCAGTCGCGCCACGTGGAAGGCATGCAAGAACAAGAAGGATCGCGAGGCCGAGATCGGCGGCATTGTCCCTATCCTGCAGCCCGTCAGCAACATCCGCGGACACGACGACGCCCGCAACGTGTTAATGACGATGTTGCAAGCGACGGGCATGGCGGACGACGATCAGCTAGCCGACGTCGTCGAGCAGGTCGGGAACCTCAGTGTGGACGAACGCACTGTCGACGACGGCTACGACGACGGCGATGACGCTGATGCGGAAGGCGACACCGACGACGAGGCTGACGAGGACGGCGGCGACGCCGGGAAGGCGTCGGCTCAGGCTCCTGCGTCCGTGGATGAAGCCACGGTCCTTAACTTCCTCAACGATATTGTCGCTGGCATTGAACGCGAGGAAAAGCCATATAACATGGCGACCTTGGCCGATTCGCTCGACTCCTAATTGGTCGTTGCGTCTGCAAAGATTGTACGTTCCTGCCTTGCTCGAACGAAGCTGAACATACTAAATAACTCTCATATCAGAATACCCCATCCCTTATCCCCACACCGCTCCCCACATCGCTCTCCACATCGCTCCCATCTTAATAGTCGTCCGTTATCGCTAGTGGCCCTGCACTGCTTTGACCGCTCTCGTGTTTTCTGTTAAGTTGTGCTGTTCTCTCGTCCTCGCTTCCCGTTATCGCTTTCGTCTGTGTACTAATACTCGCTGTCCACCTGCCCTGCCCCTGCCCCCGCCCTGCCCGTTCTGCTGCGTCCCGTGTTGTCCTGCGCCGTCCTGTTTCGCTTGTTAGGTTATCCTGCGTTGTAGTCGTTAATCGGCCCAAAGATGGCCCATCTGAAATCGAATGTCAAGATGTCAAGGGCTCTATTCGAGCCCTTGTCCCAAATTTTGCGTGACGGCGTCCAGCGTGCTTCAATGCTACTCATGGAGGCCAAATGACTGGGGCGTTCTTACTATTTAGTTTGAATCTAGCCTACTATTGCTGACTACACTTCGCGCGCGAGACGATAAAAGTTGTGCGTCCTACCTGTCGTTCTCTTGCATAAGCTAGTGGTATTAAAGCCAATGAGCTGCTCATTGCATGTCAGTCCAACTCGCGTTGGGTGATTCAAAGGTGTTGTATAACCCAAACACGCGGTAGTCCATCTGAGAAGGAGTGCATTGCATCTTTTGGGAGCTACTGTGATCCGTGACTACGTCCAAACAATGCAAGGTATGGCGACGATACGTCTCAGGAGCATAGTAATCGTTGGTGCCGAAAAGCCTGCAAGATCAGGCGAGCTTGCGCGCGGGCGTCGCCTGGGCCTGTCCGTAGTAGTAACGCTTCCTACCGACGCCAGCGAACCACGCAATCCTGAGGTTGACGATCGTCAGTCGTGTAGAAGGGAAGATGCATATAACGTACCGGGAGACAAGCAGGAAGACGACAAAGGTGATGTTACCGTGAGTCGTACCGTTCCATGAGGCAAATGCGTAGCGTAGATCTGGAGGAAGCCCAATCCAGCTTGCCGCAATGCTGTCGAAAGGTCAGACACGGCCCGACTATGGCAAACAAGCTAAAGTAAGTCGTACTGGGTAGCCTAGCATGGCGAGTGGATGCGTTAGCCATAAACGAGGGCTTGTGGACGGTAAATAACATACGTCTGCGACAGCCATAGCGAAAAGGCTAGCTCCAAGGATACGTTCCTGAGCGGTGGGGTTCCCAGGAAGCGCGTCACGCACTGCGCGGAAGACGAGGGACGAGAGCATGCCTAGCAGTAGATAACCTACATTGAACGGCCAAAATCAACATTTTTGAAAGCCAGAAAAGATCTCTGTGAGACATACAGTTTCCGAGCTGCAAGATGCTCATGTGGGTCCTTGCATTCTGCAATCCAGCAGCCGGCGCAGGTGTACCGTCTGGAATGAGCTCGTGGTGAAACCACGCTGCACCTGGAAAGGTCCACACAAGGAGACACGGCAAAGCGGTTAAGACTTGCTCAGTGTTTGAGTAACTTGTTGAGACAATAAATGATGTGTAGTAATGCGTACAGGGTTCGACGTAAAGGAACAGCGCGCGATAGAACCCGGTTAATGGGAGGAATTCCGTCATTTTCTGAGTATCAGTGTAACTTCTGTGGCTTCACAGGCGTGTATAGTTGGGTGTAGGCTCGACAACACGACGGCAGCTGGCAACGCGCGCAGCATGCCAGTGGGAATTTGACGCGACTCGAGCCGGCTGCGGAAATCCCGGACCGCGTCGACGCCAGGAGTTCGACTCTCCTTGCACGCATTGCGTTTATCTCGTTTCTTCCTTTCTGCCTCCTCATATCCCAGGTCCAGCGGTCCACGTTGGCCGACACGTCGTCGTGGGGGCACAGAAACGTGGTGGAATCAGTAAACCTCCTTGTAACCGCCGTCGGAATGTGATGCCCACCCGTCCTGTTACTACAGGCTACGTGGAGGTCACCAATCCAGCGGAATCAGCGCATAGATCTTAGCAACATATAAGAACGCAGGAAGAGGTCTGGTAGAGCCCACAGGACACCTCAATGTCTCTAACGTTACCACAAGCCGACCCAGGCAGCCCTGGTTCCTCTGTTTTCGACCTTCCCACTGGCCATACTTCCCACCAAGACGCGGTTCGCCTACGCGAGGGTCAACTCTCCAGCACGGATAGCACCAGCCGACATAACTCAAGCTCCGACATACCAGAAGTTCCTTCGTGTCTCGTCATCTCGGGTGGAACGGGGTGCAATGCAATTTGCGCCGCGTTTGGGGCCCATAACGCGAGCTATGTCTTACCCGTGTCAGACGATGGAGGGTCTTCAAGCGAAATCATACGCGTGATGGGCGGCCCGTCTATTGGTACGTCCATTCTCATCTTCCAGACGGTCTTGGTCACAATTTTGGCGGCGTAACAGGCGACATTCGTTCGCGTCTCATTCGTCTCATCCCTCCATCTTCTCCGGATTCACCTCTTGCTCGCATTGGACGACTGCTCGCGTATCGTCTACCTGCGAAATGCTCGGATGGTCAGGCGCGAAACGAATGGAGGGAGATTGTCGAGGGTCGTAGTCCACTGTGGGAAGGAATTCCCGGCGACCGCAAGGAGACTATACGAGGTACGCATCTGTCGGCCTTGGATGTGACTGGATACCTACCCTTGCGCATAGGATTCCTGGTTTACTTCGAGAGCGAAGTGTTGAAGCGTGCCCACAAGAACTTCTCGTTCGTGAACGGAAGGTACGAGCGCCCTGGTTCAAAGATCTCTAAGCCTTACCGTGCTGCGCCAGCATTGGAAACTACTTCCTGTCTGCGGCACAAGAGTTCTTCCGCTCCCTTCCCTCTGCTATCTTCCTCTTCTCCAGCATCACCAATAGCCAAGCTACGATCCTTCCCGTAATCGTGACCAACCACACTGTCACCATAGCCGCCGAGCTTGTAAGTACTAGCATTTCTGAATATCTCCTTGCGCTAATATCATATTTAGGAGGATGGCACACGTCTGGTTGGCCAATGCGAGATTTCCCATCCTGTTCGCACACGTCCTCGAATTTCCATAAGCCCCCCAATTCCCGGATCGCTTGCTGGAGACGACTACGACGAGGACTCTGATCAAGACGACGAGGACCCTATGTCTCCTGACACCAGTCGTCCAAAGAACCGAAGCAATGTACTATTCGAAGCATCGACGAAGGAGGGGGAATATGAAAAGCTCGACGCGAGGATACAACGTAGGCGAAGTCTCGTATTGTTGAATCTCGTTGATAATCCGCGCACTGGCAGGTCTGTTCTATATCAATACCTATGGTACCGAGATACATCCTTCACCGAATGCGGACTTCATACAGCACTTGAAGATCAAGGAGCTGTTGGTGTATTCCTGTGGTTCGTTGTGGACGAGGTTAGTCGCATTTTGATAGATAATCATACTGCCCATTGCTCACAGAACATATACAGTATCATACCGTGTCTAGCCCTCAGAGGAGTCGCTGACGGAATAGCGCGCTCGAGGTCTTTGAAGGCTAAGATCCTGCTACGTGCGAGCAAACCTTTCGTTGATGACCTTCGCTAACAGCACACCCCCAGTGAACAGCCAGAACGACCGGGAAACAGACGGATATACAGCAATCGACTACGTGAAGTGCGTCCCTCATATTCGCGATCTCATTTTACGGTCCTGACTTCTGCTTCAGCACGATCGTCCGCACGCTGAACACCGCTCATACACGGCCTTACCCGGGTCTCAGCATGAATTCAAGAAGCGGAGTTGGACATGCTGTGACTACGTACCCAACTTCCGCATTCATCACTCATATCGTGTATCTGCGCGAATGCTTGGTGCCTGTAGACGTGAAGCGGTTGACGGTGCGTAGTTTGACTGACCCACATTGTCAACTATCTAATGGGCACTCTGACAGGCAATGGGAGTGAAGTGCGTCAAGGTTGACGGTGTGCGTGACGAGAAGGGGTCGCCGCCCAAGTTCGACGCCCAGTGCGTCCGCACTGCAGTCTTGAATATACTTAAAGCCTCCGCGCTGGAAAGCATGTAATAGTGCGCTCGCCGTACACTCCAACCGTTCCAGGTACATGATATTTTTTGCTGGCAATAACACAATTCATTCGTTCGTTCGTCTCAAGGTGACCTGCGTCACCAGGCCATGCTGTTGGGTCCGCTTTGGAAACAGACTGTCCATCCGTCCATCACTCACTTTGTGTGGACTCGTTCATCTCGCCAGTTCCCTTCTCACCCCGTACGAATCAAAAGTCGTTGACATAATCCTTTGACGACACCAAATTATCCAGCATCATCTGACATCTCTTTCTCTCTCACCGGCCCTCTCACCTCGCTCTTCCTCACGTCCTCCTGAGGTGTTTCACATCCTCAGACAAGGTGGCACAAGCACGTCAGGTTGTAACCACAGCGCCGATTCTCCCACGATGGAATTCTGCTCTGGCAACAACAACGAGCCTACGAGTTCTGTTCGGGCTGGGCCTCTGTGCTAATACTTTACGACTTTGCGGTGTGTCATCCTGAGGCGCTGATATTCTTTGTTTTTGCAGTGTGCGGGCTAGTGAGGCGGCGGCACCTTGTGCAGTCGAGGGAAAATGCTGGGTGAGGAAGAGGGCGGAGAGTATACTCTATCGCCCTGCGGTATAATTGTAAGGACACCGAAAGAATCATCCCAATTATGCGTACTCGGTCTCGAACAATATAACGTGCTATCATCGAATATGATCTCAATAAACCTGAGCTCGTGCACACTGCTGCGTCCTACGCTCGAGTTTCTGTCAATGAATTTAAGTTTAAGTTTGTGCTGCGGTCCGGAGAAAAATCAAGGCCACAGGGAGCCTTACCGACTAGGAGGAATTGAACCCCCGCCCTCAAGATTTGCACCTCACGCTCTTACCATCTAAGCTATAGCTGAAAGTAAGGCTCCCTGTGACACCCGTTCCCTGGCGGATAGGTATATGAACAGAATCCCAGATGGCATCGCGTCGACTACGGCTGCGCGGAATATGACGGCAACCAGTGCTGTGTATTAGGTCTTGTATTGGGATGCGGTCCGTCAACGCGCATCACATATGTAATACGTCCCGTCAAGGATGTCGATCCCGCCGTCGTACCGCAAACGGGAATGGGCGGGATCAGATCAAGCGCATCAGCGCGGATCAGGCGCTTGCTGACTGCCATTCACTCCTACTCTTACGCCTACGACCTTCATCGCTGTCCGGCACGAATCCATTGTACTCAAAAGGAGACTGTACGCCAGGAACCAGTCATGTAGCGAGAGCTGAGTGTCGTTGATATCAGCTTCAATTGTCGGAAAACACCGAGTCGCGACCATTCGCCGTAATGTATCAAATTACTCACCGTCCACCACCTAGCTAACCTAACGGCCTCTTCGGGTTCTTCTACTCGCACTTTTGTACAGATACTACCCATCCTCAGTATAAATTTGCCTACAACATTTACAATCGTTCTAGACCTCGTTTGCGCCCAACAGCCTTGAGGTGCAAGATGTCTCTCGCGTGCGTTGTACCGTACGCACCAAGCGATGGAACAGGCAGGTACAGTAAGAATCTCTTGGAAATATCAGTGCTACCCAGAAGAAGGCCTTAAGAGAGCCTTCTGAGCTGGAGACAAGGGAATACTCATGTTAATCTTGGACGTACGTCAACAGCATTTTGCCTTGGATTTTGGCTGACTGTTACGCAGAAAACACGCCTCGGAATTATCTGAATGCGTGGATATCCCCATCATGCGAGCACCTAGGCCAACAACTATCCCCTGCGAATGGTCGAACGAAGGCTGAACAAAGACCTCGAGTCTTTTTGATAGTGTTCGTCATGGATGACGTGTTCAGTTTCTCCTACTGGCTCTAGCGAACATAGCGTTCTGCGAACGGAGAGTGAGAGCACGAGGCGCGCGACATAATACTCCTCTCGACCTATAACGAACGCCGGAGGAGATTCCAACGACGTGGTATCAAGACTCCCAATGAACAAGAAGGTGATATCAACGATACCCGAACGGCCTATCCAGCTGTGGCCTGACTACGACACACGTGATGGCGAGTAGCAGGATGCGCTAGGTGACAAGTACATGGCTCGGGCATTCAGATACTGACATTTGACATAGACGTACCACAGCCTCCCAACATAATTTATCAACCTTAGATCCTCGTGAACAGATTTCATGCATCGTGCCTCACCTCCGCTGCGGCGCTGCCCGGATGTCAGTGGGAGGACAAGTATCCTATAACTGTATTTCGTCGGGTGTCATATGTCATATACGCATTTATCAAGATCGTCTTCAAGCAATAGACGTCCGAGCGTGCAAGCGCTCTCCGGTATTCCGAGGATGCCGAACCCGCCACTTGAAACTGCGACCCTGGTTCGCTGCACGGCGTCATCGACGTAATTAGCACTGTCATTTTGGAAGAAGCAGTCCGTACATCTAAAAGCGTAGGTCGTTGCCTGTCATCTTTATCTATTCTAGGACTTATGATGTCCGCGCTTGCCAGAAGGAGAACGGGCAGACCTGGGAAACACATATGCCTTCCCCGGACAATCTTAGCCGTGGGTGCTCCTTCTATTTCCCCACGATCGCAGTCGCACAATCCCCGGCGGAATGCACGCGCGATACCCGACACAATCAAGCAGAAGCTTCTGTACGCGTCGACGTCGCCGACGCAGGACATGGCCTCGCGATCGATAGTCGACGCCACAAAGGCCGGCGCCACGCGGTCGTAGCGCGACACACAATAAAACGCACCCACCACGCCGGCGGCCGACCCCCTGGGCCTTCTTTGTTGTGCGAGCCCCGGAGGATCCATCCGAGACAGAGTTCCTGCGAGCCCACTGCATCCGCGCGATCGCGTTTTTTCGCCCCCGCGGCGTGCAGCCGACGCCACCGCCCGCGCCCCACGCCACACACAGAACACAATCGCGATCGATCGCGGCTCATCCTCGTGAGTGTGTGCCCCTTCCCCCCGCCGCGGCACGGCCTGCGCTCGTTACCCCTCTCCGCATCTGGCGCGCGTTCCCGCGGCGCATGGGAGGCATTAAACCGCGTTCGGACGCGTGGGTGGGGGCGGGCGAGGCGCGGAAACGCGGCGGCAGGGAAGAGAACCCCCTCCAAGGCTTCATGCAGAAGCGGCGTCAGCGGTGCCGCCGGCGGGGTGGGAGCGCGGCTCTGGTCGGCGGGCTGCGCTACGGGGCCTGCTATGGGGCTTATCGGCGGGGCGTGTTTTCAGGGGAGGAGAGATGGAGGGGGCGCGCCGCGCTGTCGGTTGCGCTCCAGATCCTGCCTCCGCGGAGGTGTCCCGCGCACAGAGCGCCGCGAGTCCGAGACGGGGCAAGGCGGGGGGCCACGTGCGGCTTGGCTGATCGTCCCGCTGTGGGGCGTTTGGCGTTTTGTGTTGTTGCTGCAATGCTCGCCGTTCGTAATGCGGTGCGCCACTGGTTCGTGGTGCCATCGATCCCTGCCATTCATTCATTCCGGTTTCGCGCCGTGCTGCGGCGAGGCTCCTGTGTTTCTGGACATGCTGACAGGGGGGCGCAGCGGCGCGGTCCAGAACGAGGAGAATCCCCGGAGGAGGCCGAGTCTAAAATGCGCTTGGATGGTATGACCCTCCTCGCGAAGGCGCACGCGCGGGAGGTGCGTGTGTGCTGCAAAGCGACGGGCAAAAAGGCAGGCGCGACACGGCGCTGTGGAACCGTGGTCTTGCCTGCTTTGAGTGAGGTGGGTTCCCAAGGTCGGGCGCATGCCTCGCTGCTGCGTGCGGTGCGTGCACAGGGGCCGGGCGTACGTGTGTCGTCCAATTCATATTCCCTCGCCATCCACGTCGCACCAGCCCATCATCATATTCCAAGGTCCCCCGAACGCATTCATTCAGAAGCAGCCCATTCATCCAACCCAATTCACTCGCGCCCCCCGCGCTCACACACCCTGCCAGCCCTTCCGAGATTCGATTTTCCGCATCCCTTCGATCGCCGGGCCCACGACCAACTGAATGGGAAACAGCTCCCCCGTGTGCGTGCTTCCCAAAGGATCCGCACACACACGCACGCGCGCTGGGAGCCGCCTTCCCTATCGCGGACCCTCAGGGTGGGGCTCGTGGCCCCATACATATGAATCGGCACTTAGCTCGAAAATCGGTACGCTCCACGGGATCCCTCCGCGCGAACCTTCCGCCCCGCCGGGCGATCCCTGGCGTCCGGGTACCCGCTCGATGCGCCTGGGAAACAGCACTGGATGCCGTCGGTGGAGACACAGCGCGCGTGCCTTGCCGGCGAATTCACGCCACCCTCGGGATTTCGAATATAACACCATGACACTCCCCACAGCGATTCGATGCATGGATTTCGAAATCGGCGTCGCTTGGCTGCGGTGCCCCCCTAGACGCGCAGGACGAGGCTGTGTATGTACGCACTAGAGGCGTGCGTGCGCTGAGTTGCCGAGCGCGGAGGACCCTGCACGCTGACACACCCTGGTACGTCGTCCGCGCCATCTTATCCCCACACGCCCGACGACCCCAATCCCCCAAGCCAATCGGGTGTGGCAATCGCAGCTGTGCCATCGCAGAGTTTATCGGGGAAGGGGGCGACGTGAGGGTCGCGCGCCCACGGAGGTTTGCGCGTATTGTATACGTATATCTGTATATCACGTTCTGCGGCGTCTGGCCCAGGGCTTCTCCTTGCATCTGGGCTGTGGGCTTTTCAGCGCCTGCCGAGCCACACATCGTCGAAAAGTGGGTTCGCCGCATGCACGGTGCTCCCGGGGAGGGCCCTGCAGTGCCGTAGAACGTTCCTGCGCCATCCATCCCATGGACGCTTCGTTTTTTCGAATCCGAAGCCCCGCGCACACATACGCGCAGGCGCGTGGTGCGTGTGGTTATGAATGGAACGGGGCGGAATTCCGTCGCTGCCTACGCATCGATTGAATTACGCGGCCTTCGCGTTGATTTCATTGACCTCCCCCTGCGAAATTCGAAGGCGCGTGTGATTGCACTAGACATATGTATGAGGCCCCTTGCTTCGCTTTGCGAATGCGGGGAGGGGGCCTTCGCGCCGCGGGTCGCCGCAGGGATCATCCGAGGTAGCCATGGACGCGCCTTCCGCCGGCGACGGACGCTTCTGCAGGGTTGTCGTTTTTTTTCATTTCGGCGTCGACACGAGGACGTAATCTGCGAGGATGGCGGGTATTTCCAGAAGGGCTTCTTCCTATTGCGAGTCATGGAACGCGAAAAACGAAGTATGTGGAAGCCCGTGTCCACAACGGCTCGAACCCGCGCACGCGGTGCATAGCGACACGGGGACGCGCTGTGCGAAGGCGGAAATCGGCATACGATCGTGCGACGGGGGACCATGCGTTCGTGGGACGCGTGCGCTGTGGAGGAACGGACGATTTGAGGAAAGGCACCGCCGAACGTTTGTTGTCTTTTCCGACTTTCGTGGTGCCTGCCTACGCGCCTCCGTCCCGGGATGCCATCGCGGCTTCTTTGGGACGGGGAGGTGTCAGGATTTACGACACCGGCGGCGGAAGAGGCCTAGAGATGGTCATCAGAATCCACCTTGCAAAGCGATGCTGCATCCACTCACCGTCCGAGCATTCCTCGCGTGACAAGCAAAAAAATATAAGCTTCTTCCCGAGTACGGCACGGCAAGAGTAAAATGGACAGATGGATACAGGCGAATGGATTGACCTCGAGAACACAATAGCAAGAGTGGATAGGGACACAACAAAGGGAGAAGACGATCCGCGTACAAGACACGCTACATTCGGTTCGCCCACACTGAGCTACGCAATCAGTGTGGGACGCACTCGTTGTGTTATTTCTTCCCGTCCCCGCCTGACGCCCCCGCTTTCTCTTCTTCCTTTTTCTGTACAAAGCGATGAATTCGAGCGAATGGAAATGAACGACTAGTAACGCACCTTTTGCTTTTCTCTCAGAATAGCAGCATCTCTACAGCGTAGCACATTTGTTGACAGTCGTGGATTTGTTCAGGTCGGCGAAGTGGAGAGATTGAAGACAGAGCTTGTCAGTGTGTGTACGAAAGCGATCGAAAGAGATTACACGCACTGCTCGCGCCGTTTCTGGAGGGACGCAGCACTCTCCTTCACTTTGCCCTTGGCCGCTATGGCCGCCTTCTTCTGCGCCTTTGCACGATCCGTCTCGCGCTGGTTTCCTCCTGCGTACATGACATACGCATGTACGTTCACGTTATACAGTATCCAGACGGCATTTCCAGGGCACGTTCAAGTAACACGGACGAACGAAACGTAGACCCATACCGCGATCGAGTGGCAATGTCGCATGCATGTCATCCTTGAGCAAATCAACCGACGCGGCACACAAGCAAAGCGGGGACGTACGAGTCATTACGGATGCCTCTTCTACTCGTTCTACTTCTCGTCTATGACACGTGCAAGGTAGGTGTCCCCAAAGGAACGTCGTCGGGGGGTCGTGGTGTTGGATGTGGTAAAATACGGTCTCGGCGGGAGCAGGTCGACGTGTAAGCTTCGGCGAGGTTCCATCCGCGCGCGCGTGTGTGTGACGGAAGCCGTGACCCGGCTGTCACGGCCATCCATTCACTTCCCTGTGGGCGTTTTTTTCTGACGGCATCTCCCGCGTCCGACGACGTGGGAAAAGCTGGGAATCTGGCGGGAGGCCTCGTCTGGGTCGATGCTCGCGCTTGTGATGACGTGCGCGGCGACAGCGTGCACTGCAGTGTCCCCGCGACAGCGAGGTTCTCGGACTTTGGGCGTCGGCCGAGAAGGAGGCCATCGGAACGCACACACCACGGACGACCACAGCCCCTCGTTTCAGGAAGGGGGCCCGACTCTGCGGCGGGGGGATTCAAGATGCGCACCGACACACCCACAGTCGGAAAACCAGGTATCTGCTGTGGCATGCCCTCCCCGTGGCCAGCGCGGGGCAAGTGGGAAATCATCGGTCTGATAGCCTCACGCTCAGGGTACACATTCGCTTCTCGCCTCAGCTCGCCTCGCACTAATGGCGGCGTGGCGGACAGGCTGCATGTTCCAGGGACGCGTTGAGCACGGAGGCGGAGGTGGCTCAAATCGCCCTTTCGGACACGTACGCCAGGCCCGCTTCTGATAGGGCCGCCGCGCGGAGGCGCAGATGCGTGGTATGAATGAGTCAGGGCGGCCGGCGATGGTAAGGGGCTGCTCGTAGATCTACGCTGGGGGCTCAGTTCACCGGGAGATGAGTGCACAGACAGGAAGATCGCTGGCCGTGTCATATTCGAGGACGACGGGTGTGTGTGTTCCGCGCTTTGCCTCCCGCGCAGGTATTTGAACCAGGGTTCATTTCCGCGTCATGTGGGGCCCATTGACACACAGCGCGCAAACCCAATATTAGCTGATTCCATCGATGCTGCTTTACCCCGTTCGTGCACGCCGGATGCAGAGCGCGATGGGCGGGCGGTGGCGGCGCGGTACGCAGGTGCCTAGCGCCACCGGACGGCATCAGCTTCGTTCATTGAGTGCACAGATTGGGCAGATGCCCAGATGGCGTCCGCGCTGTGACGTGCAGTGCGATGTGATGCGCGGGCCTGCGACCCTGACGTGCAGGCCAAATGGGGCGGACGTGCGATGCGGCGCTGTCAGACCGCGGACGGATGGAGAAGGGCCTAGCGTGGTGGCGAACAAGGTTTGCAAAGAGACGCAGCGGCGTCGTCTGCAGCCGGGCCCTCTGCCCTGCACAGAGTCTGAGCCTGCTGAGCCTGGCCGGCTTCTGATGGCGTGCGAGAGCACAGGGCGGGCCAGGCGTCAGAAACGTCAGAACGTTCAGACAGAATTTCGTGCGCACGGCTGAATTGGCCCCGCGTTGCGTCGTCGCGACGGCAAAGCCCAGAGGGCCGGCGAAATGCCCGCGCTGGATCTTGTTGTTCAGATCCCGTTCGTGTTCTCCGCAGCAGCATCCCATCATCGACAAGCATCCGACTGCATTCCATCGCATCCCACCATCCGGCCGCCCGTGCTTCCTCCCCTTCGCTGTTCACGAGTCTGTGCCCAATACAGTGCGGTGCTGTGCCTGCGTCCCCCGAGTCCATGTCCCATCCCGCATCATCGCTGTCACTCCTTTCCCTGGATACGCCGCGGCCGGGATGGCGAGTGAATGGCGTGTTGGCTCAGCGCCATCTGTCCACGGCAGTTGGACACACCTGTGACCGAATCGACGCCTTGGGGGTGAACCAGCTCCGGGTGCGCCTCGGGCGCAATACGCGTATACGTATACGTCAAGCAACTAACGTCGAGCGCTCGGCCCCCAGTGTGCGGTAGCGAGCAGATTTAAAGGAGGCGGCCCCCGTCTTCGTGTCATCCCGCGCCGCGCTGTGCCCCCCTTCGTCAGCCGTTGCGAGCCGTCGTCAAACGACGCTCACCTGCCATGCCATCATGCCCACAGACCAGCCCTAGCCGCGTCCATATCCCATTACCCGGTATCGCGTCCGTGATCTCACGCGCGTCCTGTAAAGTGTAAGTTAAAGCGTGGCGTGGCGTGCTGATGGGGATAGGAAGTATTAGTGTATGGACAGAAGATCACCCGGGGATGTATTATTTTCTGTCGTGTGTGTGGGTGGTGGGCCGCCCATCAATGCATCATCCAGGCGCCAGTCCAGAGCAAAAAGGCCCAAGATCGCACGTCGATGTGGGTTGTCGCGGCACGAAACCCAGAGATCCCATCGTGCGCAAGCAGCATGACCGTGGTGGTGTCGCAGATATCTGATGTCAGGGGCTGTGCCCTGTTTGTGCCCGCGCAGGGGGTCGGACTGTCCCAGGGCGGAGCCGCCCTCGACGACCGTCAGGAGGTTTTCCACAGTTCCCGACAACAGGCCCGCCGCCAAGGCGCCGGGTCCGCGGGTCTGCTGAGTCAGCACAGCGGGGTCAAAGCGCGGCAGCACAACACAGACACGGTGCCTGGGCAGACGCGCGCCAGAGATCCGTTTCGCCCGTCTGTCGTCAATTGGAGGAGCGCGATGGTCGCACGCACGGACGCGCACGTGTTTGTGGGTTCCCCGTTTGTTGGGCCAGGGTCGCGTATTCGGAGAGGCTCTGTGCGATCTGGGCCCCCGCCCGCGCACCCCAGAAGATGCGCCGCCGCCAGAAGCGAACTCTCTGGGCACGAAGCCTGCGTGCCCGCCAGGCAAAAGGGTCGTCGTCTCCGCACGCACACGCCCTGCTGGTGTCGCACGGTGATTTTGCCGCAGTGCTCCTATCTCGACCCGATCGGGCGTCGGGATCGTTTGACGGGACCTTGCACCGACGGAGGCATCTCCGCCTGTTGTGTCTCAGAGATGCGTTTGTGTGTTGTCGCGGCCACTCTTTTGTTGCCGGGCACGCTTTGTTGTCGGTGCACGGAGCGCGGGCAGAAGAGATCAGGGGCGCGGCGGGCGTTGTACTCGGATTTGGGACGTCGTTTGCAGGTCTCCGCTCGCTCGGGGACAGTGCCGACGTAGCAGACGGCGCGAAGCCGCGGCGGTGTCACGCGCTGGGTGATCTGCACAGTGGGCCCGGAGGAACCGGGGGCAGCGGAGAGCGCATGCCTTTATCGGGATGCTTCCTGACAACGGCGCGCGGTTGGGGGTGCTAGAACGTATGAGCCCGAGGTGGGTGATGCACATTAATAAACGCAGGAGCTAGGGGGTTTTAGTGCTCGCTAGTCAAATTGGGCGATCTCACCGGGGCGATCTGGGCGTGGTTATGGTTGGGAGGGAGCCCGTGCGTGGGGATTACGTCGCGGGCCGGGATTGGGCGTGGCTGTGTCGGCGAGCGAGAAGGTGCGTGCCAGACAGAGGAAGCGGAAAAGGCTAATGCGCGGGGATCGAGATCTGGAGAGGATAAATGAAGGAATGCAAAGTAGTTGCCGGGAGAGCGCTGATCCCTGGGAGCGGAGCTTGGCAGGAGATCGCCATCTCGGCCGCTGCCATTGGTCGGCGCCCGATGGGGCTGGCATTTTCGTCGCCCGCGTTGCGCTTCCGCACCGCGAGATCACGCATCGCCGCGAGACGCACCCCAGAGAAGCGCCCGCCGCTTCGATCTATGATCGTCTTCGCTCGCAGGCCCTGATCTCACACCGCAGCCAGCCCCGTCGTCTGCCACCCCATATATACCGCACCCGCCTACGCCCACGTCTCTTTTCTTTCCGCACCCAGCCCTCCCCCCAGTCCGCTTCGTCCCCGCCCGCCCCTCCCGCCGCGCGCGTCGGCCCCCTCCACCATGGCCGCCCGCCAGCCCCGCCCCTCTGACCGCGACATACGCCTGCACGACCCCCATGTCCCCCATCACGCCCATTCCCTCCCCCCGCCGCCTCATCCACACGCTCATCCACCCCTCCATCTCAATGGCTCCTCGATCCCCAGCACACCCCTCGCAGGCGGCGCCGCACCCCCGCCGCCGTCGGCGATGATGGCGTCGCCTGCAGCGCCCGCAGGAGCCAACGGCGTCGTGCCCGCCTCGATCCAGAAACTGGCGCAGGCAAACGAACAGACATGGCTGCTGATCGGTACGTGTTGCCACGGGCGGGCGTGTTCTGGATAAACCGAAACCGAAACTTTGTGCTGACCTCATGTGCGCGTCTAGGCCGCGTCGCCGAGCAGATGGGGAATCTGGAACACGCGCTCTCGGCGTATGAGAACGCGCTGCGTCACAACCCAATGTCTCTTCCCGGCCTGACTCAGGTGGCGGGTATCGCACGGATCAAAGAAAACTATCCAAAGGCACGTATCTTATCGCCCCCGCCTTCGGCCTATCCTCGGCCGTACTATACCCTTTTCTGGACCCCGATCTAACGTCCAAAACAGGCAGTCGAGTACTTCCAGCGCGTTCTCAACATGCAGAACGAGAATGGCGAGGTGTGGAGCGCCCTCGGTAACTATCTCGAGTAAGCTTCTCAGCAGAATTGCGCCGCTCAACGCCGCATCCAGGGCACTGCTACCTCATGCAGGATGACCTGCAGAAGGCGTACGCAGCCTACCAGCAGGCGCTTTACCTCCTTCCAAACCCAAAGGTGCGATTCCATCAGCTAACTGTCCCCGCATAACTGGGATCACTCATCCGACTTCACAGGAAGATCCGAAGCTCTGGTACGGCATCGGTATCCTTTACGACCGTTATGGCTCTCTGGACCACGCCGAGGAAGCCTTCTCGTCCGTTCTCAGGATGGACAAAGGTCCGCTCTTCTCTACTCCGGCAGGTCGCGCGCTTAACTCAGACCATCAAGTCGCGCTAGATTTCGACAAGGCCAACGAGATTCTCTTCCGGCTCGGCATCATTTACAAGCAGCAGGGCAAATACGAGGAGAGCCTAAATTGCTTTGATCGCATCCTGCGCAATCCGCCGAACCCCCTTGCCCATGCCGATATTTGGTTCCAGATCGGTCATGTGTACGAGCAGCAGCATGATGTAAGTTCATTTTCGGTCCTTCGCCCGTGTATGATCGTCGTTGCTTATCGAACTCCCAGCATGTCCGTGCGAAAGAGGCATATGAACGCGTTGTTCAGGACAACCCCGGACACGCTAAAGTTCTGCAGCAACTAGGGTGGCTGTACCATCAGGATGGCTCGTCCTTCCAGAACCAGGAAACCGCCATACAATATCTCACGAAGAGCCTCGAGGCCGGTCAGTTCCACTCGCGCTTTCACACTGCTTGTTCACATGCTCATGATCTCGACCCTGACCAGATCCCAGCGATGCGCAAAGTTGGTATCTGCTCGGCCGTGCATACATGGCCGGTCAAAAGTACAACAAGGCTTATGAAGCCTACCAGCAGGCGGTGTACCGTGACGGTCGCAACCCCACCTTCTGGTGCTCCATTGGCGTACTCTATTTCCAGATCAACCAGTATCGTGATGCTCTCGACGCCTATTCGCGGGCAATTCGGATCAACCCGTACATTTCCGAAGTATGGTTCGACCTCGGCTCGCTTTATGAGAGTTGCAACAACCAGATATCCGATGCTATCGATGCTTACGCCAGGGCGTCGGAGCTCGACCCATCTAACGTCGCCATCGCGCAGCGGCTCCAACTTCTTCGCAATGCGCAGGCCACGGGCTCGAGTCTGCCAGCTGCTCCTGGTCCTCAGGATGTCCACCCTACTGCATACGCCAACCAGGTGATCCCTCAGCCAGCTGGGCTTTCTGGCCCACCGTTGATGTTGTCCACTGGAGGACCTCCGCGCCCATTGTTCAGGAGCGACTCGCGAGGACCCCCGAACGAGTTACCCCTACCCGTGCCACTTCAACATGCTGGACACGCTTCACCGCCTGTTGGGTCGCGTCCTTTCCACGGAGGCCCGCCACCCCCTGTCATCCTCGACGACAGCCAGCGTCCCCCCTCGCATCCGGCATTGGCTCCGATGGACATTGATCGAGCCGCTCTTCGCGAAGGCCCTGCGCCTTTCGCGCGTGATGGCCCCCGAGGAGGTCCTCCAAATAGCCTTCTGCTCCACCACCCTGCACCGCAACCTCAGAGCCTGCAGGGTCACCCTCACGAGAACTTTGCTCCGCGTCCGATCCGCATGTCTGGTTCCGCTTCGCCACCTCCGCGCCAACTCCCCGCATTCAACGACCGCCCTCCTGTCGGCCCTGGGCAGATGCCTCCACACCCGCGCTCACCAACCGCATACTCGCGTGAACTTGCTCATGAGCGTGGTGCTCCTGGTGGTTGGGATCGTCGTGGGCCTCCTCCTCCGGGTCCCGACCGGGAGTGGGATCGTGAAACTCGCGGTCGTCCTCCACCGCCCGACTATGCAGGCCGACCTACTCAAGCGACAATGTACGCCGCATCGCGTCCGCACACGCCGTCGCCGATCTACTCGCACGCTCCGCACCGCAGCATCTCACGCGACACTCGCGACCGCTCTCCCGACGTCTCTCCGCGCAGTGCGCATCCTGGGTATCAACAGCAGCGGGGCTACTGGGATTCGAAGCAGTCCGGTCCGGGTATGGCGGGTCCACCACCTCCTGGTTCCTCATCCGCAGGACCGCAAGGCCCTGGTCCTCGTGGGCACTCGCCCGCGTCGCGTTCGTCCATGTCTGAGGCTCTTGAGCCTTCCAGACGCTATGACCCACGCTTCGACGGGAGGGAAAGCCAGCCCAGGGAGTATGAGAGGGATATGATGATGGACGGGAGGTATGCAGGGTCTCCTGAACAGATGCGTCATCGCGGCCAGCCGCCTCCGCCCCCGTCGTATTCCAGCAGGACCTCGGAAAGCCCGCATATCACACCCGCGAGCGCCACGATGGAGAAGTCGAGGGGCATTCCTCGCCGCACGACCAGCAACGCGAGCACGACTGTGAGCAAGATCCCGAACGACAACGACTCGAACGGGAGCGCGGCCGAGAAGGAGAAGCGCAAGCGACGGAACCCTCCGCGCCGCGGTAAGGAGGACACGCCTACACCCTCCCTTCCTCATCCCTCTTCTCGCCACGACTCGTATGCGATGCCGAGCGTCATGCAGCCTAGCACCTCGTACAGGTCTTCGAAGGCCGCGAGTCAGGGAAGTCCCGAGCCGAGCAGCTCTAACGGCTCTGGCTCTGCAAACCGCTCAGCGCAGCCATCGCCGACAGGTTCCGCGCCTCACCCTGCACACCAGATCCCGCGCAGAGAGGTTGACGAAGATTACGACGAGGGCGTCGCAGAGGTGCTTGTCAACATGGCATATACTCACGGCGGCCCCAGCGACCCGCGTAACTTCGGGATGCCTCCCTCTGGTCCTATGCGTTCGCCTCCCGATGCGCAGCGTATGCCCCAGCACATGATGTCGAAGCACTCTGGCATGGGTCGCTCCCCACCGAGCACCACGAGCACCAAGCGTCCGCTGAGCCCTGGCCCCGAGGAGAACGACGCAAAGCGATCTCGCGTTGGTAGCATGTCACGTCGGATGTCTTCACCCTCCGTTGCCGCCTCCGCCATTGCCGCATCCTCATCAACACGACCTTCACCCATCCCGTTCCGCCAACAACCGACGTCGCATTCCCCTGAGCTCAGGCAAGGCACCGAAGCCGGGTCTCCCGCTCTCCCCACGATGCTCCCTCCCCATCCCCATCCTCGTCCCATCGGTCACCACGGCGGCCTCACGTCAGGTCCTGGTATGCCCCTCGCGCCTCTTAGCACACGCTCCCCGCCAGGCATGGCGAGCCCCACAGGCTCAGACCGCATGCGCGAGAGCCGCTCGAACTCGCCGCGGCCCAGTGCAAAGCGCGAGATCGTCGTGCAACCCGTGGTGCGCAGCCCGCCCGCGTCTGCTGGTAGCGCGATGAGCAAGGGCACGCCGTCGCCCGCGTCGAGCCAGTCCAGTCACGCGAGTCGCAAGATGGTGCTTGGGTAAAATCCTCCCGCCCTTTCCTTTTCGTCTTGGAGCTTGGCCTCTATATTTTTGTGTACGATCCCTCCACGCCGCATCACGCATCGCATTGCCACGTCTGCTGTCGTTATTTGTTTGTTATGCCGCATCGCATCGCACCTCCCCCGTATACCACTGTGCATATGTTTCTTATTCCTTTTTGTCTCTCTCTGTGTCCTCGAGCACTCGCCCACCCCCAACGCCCCATTGCATGTATTGTATGGATTATGCCCTCGCGTACATATGAATAGAACTTTGAGTTGGGTCAAACATACGCGTCTGTATCCTTGTGAGAATGAAATCTTAACGGGCGCGAGACCCTTGGTGGCGTCCCGTGCGCTCGAACGAAGACCGCGGGGTTTTGGATGGACATGAGGCGCGAACAGTAATAGAAATTATGAGCGATGCGCTCATGGGTGACACAGTATCACAGATAGAAGTTTACTCGCGTTAGAGTATCTATCTTATAATGTGGCGTTTCGTTTTTCATTAACAGGCCTTCGCTCGCGTCAGAGTGTCGCGGGAGACGCACAACTGGGGGTTCTTCACCACTCAATATGCACTGAAAGCACTTCAATAGTACATTTATGTACCTCGTTCTCCACATAGTTTCATAGTTTGCGGCATTTACATATGCGCCGTTTGTGAGGTGAAATTAGACTGCATGGACGCAGTTGCTCTACCGCCAGCGAGTGACGATACGATCGGAGCGCCATAGGAAGGATCCTCCAGGGTTCAATGTCCGAGGAGTTTTTGGAGGGTAACTAGCTCTGCCAGAATTCGGTACCCTCCGAGGTCAGGAAGAACCCACCTTGAGTAACAACGGGAATTACTTATCGAGGTAAGTAATAAGATCATTACGTGTGCTTATCGGTAAGTAGGACGTTGTTACTTCCTGTAAGAAACCACGTGGGAGAGCTTACCGGTGATTGTGACCTGATTCGTGCTCCGCCGTAGACACCTTGACAGAACTCACCCATACTCGACGATGGGCGTATCGGATTCACGCCGTGACTCCGCATGTCGCCCAATTCAACACTACGCTAGACATCGAGGTCGAAAAGGGATGGTCGAAAAGATCACTTTTCGTCAAGGTCTGCAACGATTCGGGAAGAAATCCAACGGGAGTTTCTTCACGTTCCTCTCCGCGGGTTCCTCCTCTAAGTGATCAAGCGGCGCACTTCCGGGTTTCCACTCCATGCGAAGGTCGGTCGTCTTCGACAGTTGCTGTCGACGTGTGGTCACCGATGCCCGGGCAAACCGGCCATCAACGCTTTTCTTCTTCGAAACAACCGCCGCTTTCGAACATGTCAAGTTCTGGCCTCTTCCTTTTTGTTTCTTCTTTTTCTGTTTGTTTCATCCTCCTAGGGTCTTCCGAAGGTGGCATTTTTGGCGAACCGTCGTGGCGCTGATGGGTTTCGGAAAGGGCCCGAGACGCCTCGGAAAGGGTTTGTCTTCTCCGGTGCGTGGCCGATCCTATGCATGCTCCGTTCTACATGTGTTGACGCAACGTTAGCTAATGTTTTCCACACAAATGTGCGCTCGAAGCTCCAGCTTGAAATCGGCGGCGTACTAATTAAGCTCCATTGGCTGAACATCTCTGGACGGATGACGCACGGAACAAGTTGGCCCTCCGCGGACACCGCAGGCACCAACCATTCATGGGCCGGTATAAACAACATACCCGATCTGGTTCTCATGTCATGCCGTCACGCCAGGCCCAGGGATCAAACAAAGGCTCCTTCGTTGACCGCCCAACTCCGTCCCCTTTCTCACCGCCTTCCAGAACACCGGGAGTGCATGAAACGGATGCAGCCGTTGCCATCTCGCGTTCACGGCACACGCCAGAAACGAGCGAGAAGACCAGAAGAAACAGGGAAACTCAAGGTTTGGATTCGGCTCTTCCGTTTATCACCATCGCAAAGCTACTTTGTTGATTGGTCGTGCTAGGTAGGGTCTTTTACCCAAGGGCAGGGCCTGCGTACGTGCTATGAGCGATCACGGGCTCCAGCGACAAGGCACCACTAGTTTCCGCCCTGCCTCGGCGTGGCAAGCTTCGATCACGCGTCGCGGAGCCTCGAACGTAACCGTACGTATATCTTTTTTGGGCGGCGAAAAAAGCATGCTCACCATCTGGACGAAAGGTTACTTGACTGGTGCCGGCACGGTGGATGCTGGATGGACGCACTGACCAGATGCGTCGAAGCTTATTTTGTCAGCATGGATAGAAGACGGGATGGATGGGACCCAAGATGGACGAAACTCAAGGATGGATAGAGCTCAGCGCTGTCACGATGGAGAGGAACGATGCTTGCCACGATGGATAGATCCTGGCGCCGTCGTGAACGAGAATAGTTGGCAAAAAGCAGCCGAAATGGTGGCTCGGGGGAGCCCCGGGCTCCCATGTCGACGCCGCCTTCCGTGATTCTCATTCAATTGGGGCGGCCTGCGGTCAGAGGAGCTTAACGGTGTGTCAAATCTTGGTCTGTTGCGCGATGCTCATGTGGCGGGCTTGGCACGAAAGGGCACTGGACTGGCGCCGTGCCGTATTGGTGCGATGCCCAAGTCCGCACAAGCTCTGCATGGGGTGTATTTCTGTCAGCACAGGACGCGGACGTGATAGAACACCGGTGTCTGTTGGCGATGCCGTCGCTCAATCAGTTGGCAGCCCTACGTTATGCTCTGACATGAAGACCCTGGGAAAGGCAGTGCCATACGGGAGGCCCGAGGTACGTCGCATGTCGTGGGCTGCGCTGCGCTTCGGGCTGCCGGACGCCTTCGCGAGATGTCAGACAGTCTTCGCACGCGGCGTCCTCGTTCGCGTTCCCATGTCTAGAAGTGCTCCTCCCAGCCCCGGGCCCGACGGAAGGTCCCCGGCACACCTGGCTCGCAGAGACGGCGGCGGTGGCGTCGGGAGCATTGTATCGAGAAAACGCGTCCACGGGGTCGCCCCGGCTGACACCGTTCCTTCTCGCCTCCCACGGCGCAATTGCAAGGTTCAAGCTCAAGTATTGGTGCCCACGCAGGCCGAGCTCAGCCCACGTCAGCGGCAAGTCTATATATACCCGCGCATTCGCCCCTTGCGATCATCAGTGATACGCAGGGGCCAAATTCGAAATCGCCGCTCCTCCCAGCCATCTGTCCCCCCACGATACATTGGCATTTGCCAGTTCTCGTCTGAATGGGATCTGAGATCTGGGCGGTGGCGTGAATTTGACAAGAATTTGACAGACAGACTCCGGGGTCGCCGCCGGCTTCGCTGTGATTGTGTTCTGGGCGTGCTGTCACGATGGCGGCGCGCCGCGTTTCCGCCGGGCTGTATTGCGACAGGGAGCATGACACGGCGTAAGCACTTCCGGCCCTGGCCCTCCTCATCACTGCTCCGAACACCCCGCGCGGCGCTCCACCGTCATCGCAGCATCCCAATTCGTTATGCACACTTCCTCATTCGCTCGGTGTGGCGCAGTCCAGATACAGCTTTATCGTGGGTACAGCACGTCCGATCGTGGTATCTCCCGCAGAAGCAAGGACGCCGCGGCCCAGTCCAGCTCGTCGTCAACGCATATATGGAGGTGCGCCACCCGTGTGACGTGCCCCATCGCTAATGTCGGCCAAATGTGAGCTCTTCCTGGAAAGGGTCCAGTGACTGCAGTCCATTTTCGGCGAGGGCGCTTTGCGTCTTGGTGTGATTGATGCGCGCGACGCGCCTCGACGCGTGCGAGGCCGTGGAGATGAAGTATTTAAGTTGAAGGAGGTAGGTAACGTTTGGGTAATGAGCATTAATATCGGACGCGTACGTGCGCGGCGATCCCCACCTGACAGACGCAGGGGTTTTGACAGTTCCCGAGGATCCGCCGCGTACTTGTACTGCGCCCACGGCGCGTCAAATCCGTGTCAAATCTGCCATCCCAGCGCCACAGAACCTCCCTCAACTTTGCGATATGTGCTCATACCACGACAACGGTAGCACTACACAAGACGTCCCGCGCGTCCTCACGCGTACGCGCCTCCCTTTGCTATGTTCCTGAAGCATATCTTGACGCGCCTCTTCTCACCTGACGCGTATTATGACGCGCCCCTGCACAGCCGACCAAATCGAACACTTCCTCACGCATGGCTATGTGAGGCTCAAAGAATGTTTCACACGCGCACAGGCCGCGGAATGGAGCAAGGAGCTGTGGGTCCGTCTCGGCATGGATCCAAACGATAGCGCGACCTGGACGACAGAGCGCGTGCACATGCCCGTGCACCGTCACTTTGAGGTCTCGGACTTCTCCCCAAAGGTACATACGCTTTACATTTTTCTCATGCGCGCACACGCGCCGACGCGTCTGATCGCAGGCGTGGAACGCGATCCTAGACCTCGTCGGTGGAGAAACGCGCATCGATCCCGCCGCGTCCTCCTGGACAGACAGCTTCATCGTCAACCTCGGGCCTCCATCCCCATCCACACCCTCCACATTCACTGACACCGTACTTCCTTCTCCGACCCCGTCCGCAGAGGTTCTCACAGCCACAGTAGCAGAGCGCGCCCGCGCGCTGAACAACTGGCACGTCGACGGCGATTTCTTCGTGCACTTCCTCGACTCGCGCGAGCAGGCGTTGCTCGTCGTGCCGCTCCTGAGCGATATCGCCCCGGGTGGCGGCGCCACGTTCATCGCGCCCGACAGCGTCGGACGCATCGCTGCATACCTACGTGCACACCCCGAGGGCGTCATCCCCAAGGACAGAGCCTGGACGCCCACGACTTACACGGGTACGAACGCCCGCGACGATCCAGACTCGGGGATGTGGGACCACGTCGTGGAGGCGCGCAAGTGCGAGCAGTTCGTGGAGCTGACGGGCGAGGTGGGCGACGTCGTGTTGCTGCACCCGTTCATGCTGCACAGCGCGTCGCCGAACCTTCTGCGTATCCCCCGGGTGATCACGAACCCGCCCGTCGGGCTCGCTGCGCCGTTCAATTACAATCGCGCTAGTGAGCGCGAGTATAGCGTTGTGGAGAGCGCAACGCTGCGCGCGATGGGTCTTGAGCGGTGCGAGTTTGCTATTACTGGGGAGCGGAAGGAGGTCGTGCCGCTCCGTGTGCTCATTCAGCGCGAGATGATGGAGAAGGAGAGGAAGAGGCTTGAGGAACTTAAGGAGAAGGCGGAGTCAGAGGGCACTGGCACACTGCAACGTGCCCTCGTCAACAATTAAAGAAATAGCGCGTAAAATAATGTATTTGTATCTTGGCAATACTACCAGAGTCTTTGGCATAGACACACCTCGTTGCAACACGAAAGGCTCACCAGCCAATTATGAGTCGGATGTATATCAAGTGTCGAAGAACATCGAGCGCTTCACATGGTCCGACGCGAACGAGGATCCGGAACTTGCAAGGCAAGAACGAGACATTGCCACCTGTGATAAGATCTTGTGTGTCACGCACATCGCTAAAGGTGACTCACTATCAGTGTTCCTGCACGGTGCCGTCCTGCGAGGCCATTCACAAGTACTTACGTCCTCAGCTGCGCAGACGAAGTTCTGGTTAAGGGGTGGGTAAGGTAGGAGCGCGTAGATACACGACAATCCCACCTGACAGCTCTTGGCTGCGCGTAGAGACCCCCATGGCTGTAGGAACCCCGAGAATCCGCCGTGTATTTAAACTGCACTGCGACGCGTCAGACATACCATCCCAAAACGCCACAGCACATACCACATACCACAATATGTGTTTCTTCGGCAACGACAGCACCAACGACACGCCCCGCGTCCTCACGCGTACGTCTTCCTCTGCCCTTCGTACGCGCCGTATAACTGAACGCGTCCCCCTGTGCATATAGCCGACCAGATCGAGCACTTCCTCGCAAACGGGTATGTGAAGCTCACCGGATGCTTCACACGCGCCCGCGCCGCAGAGTGGTCCAAGGAGCTGTGGGTCCGCCTCGGCATGGACCCAAACGACAGCACGACCTGGACGGCCGAGCGCACGAACATGCCCGTCCTCCAGCACTTCGACGTCGCGGAGCTCTCCCCGAAGGCACGTGCATACGCTTTTCGTCATACCGATTTCGTGCGCTGACTCGACGCGTCTGGTAGGCGTGGAACGCGATCCTCGACCTCGTCGGCGGACCCACGCGCGTCGACCCCGCCGCATCCGCATGGAACGACGGCTTCATCGTGAACCTCGGCCCGCCCACACCCACCACGCCCTCCGCCTTCACCGACACCGTCCTCCCCTCCCCCACCCCATCCACAGACATCCTCAACGCAACCCTCGCAGCGCGCGCGAGGGAGATAAACAACTGGCACGTCGACGGCGACTTCTTCGTGCACTTCCTTGATTCGCGCGAGCAGGCCCTGCTGGTCGTGCCTCTGCTGAGCGATATCGCGCCCGGCGGGGGAGCGACGTTCATCGCGCCTGACGGGCTCGGCCGCGTCGCTGCGTATCTGCGGGCGCACCCCGAGGGCGTCGTGCCCAAGGACCGGACGTGGGTGCCCACGACGCACACCGACGCCACAGATGATGGGGTGTGGGACCACGTCGTGGAGGCGCACAAGTGCGAGCGGTTCGTCGAGCTCACGGGCGAGGTCGGCGATGTGGTGCTGTTGCACCCGTTCATGCTGCATAGCGCGTCGCCGAACCTCCTTCGTGTTCCCCGGGTGATCACGAACCCGCCTGTCGCGCTCGCTGCCCCGTTCAACTATGATCGCGCGGATGAGCGTGGGTATAGCGTTGTGGAGCGCGCGACGTTGAGGGCGCTGGGGGTCGAGCGGTGTGAGTTCGTTATTACTGGAGAGCGCAAGGAGGTAGTGCCAGCTCGTGTTATGATCTGGGACGAGATGGCGGAGAAGGAGAGGAAGAGACTCGAGGAGGTCAGAGCGAAGGCAGACTCGGAAATCATGCTGAACCGCGCGGTCGCCACTAACTGAAGAGTAATTAGCTGGAAGAACGAAGCCTCACGATGATGTATTTGTATCGTTACAGTTTCATCCGTAGACAAACTTGTAACAGCGTTCCGGCGTGTACTTCTAGGAACCAAAGAGCTTGTCCGAGTCGCTTGTTCTTGATGGGCGGACTGGATTCGTTTCATGGTATGTTACCCGGCGACTGAGAGAACCAAAACACTCACTCTGGGAGAAGCCGCAGGGGGTGTCAAGCACAAACAGTTTCAAAGAAAAACCGAAGAACTATCAGGACCCACGTCAATGATTATTCAAGCGAATCGCATACATAGCGCACTCACCAATTCTTAGCTCAGCACTCTTCCCGTTCAAGTCTTGTCCGTCGTAGTGTCACACCATCACACCAGAAGGAATGCAAGCGGACCCCAAGCCAACGAGGACTCGTATTAGAAGCTCGCAAACACCACAAACATCCAGAAGAGAGAAACAAACGCGCTACCGGATCTCCTTGACCCCTCCGCTCTCCAGCTTTCGTCTCCGACTCGGCAGCTCGACGTCCTCTTCCGGCCGCCAGCTGTGGTTCCCAAGCCGCCCTCGTGCAGGCGTCCCGAGTATGAGGGGTGGTCCGTTGTACGAGTGGTGCGGTTGGGGAATTTGTACGGGTTGTGGAGCGCGGCGGCGGAGTAGGAGAGCGGGGGCGCTGTTGATGAAGAGGGTGACGGAGGTGAGAGATACAACTGTGAACATCTAATTTTTGATGGACATGGTCAGTCTACAGAGGTAAAGGAAGGAGAGGGGGATACGCACGAGTGTTTTCCAGCTGATGGGCTCGACGAAGCTGTTGATGACCTCCGCTACGAGCTCCGCGACGACCCGTGCTGTTCCTACTTTGGATGGGTCGCGGTTCATGCATGTTTCCCAGAGCCCGCATTGGTGTAGCATGGCTGGTACTGGTGCGACCCCACATAGGTTTTGCTTGAAATGCAGCGCACACTGACCGATTTCCTGGACGATGTCTGTGGGCGAGATGCTCAATACCGAAGAAACAACTTGCGTGACGAAGACAGAGAGAAGGGTAGCGCACCCATGGAATATTCGCCGAGTCGATGCTGCACGTCGCGTTGGACCGTGAATATCGCGAGCACAAGCAGGTAAAAGAATACCGCCGCCAGCGAGCAATTGAACGCGAACTGGAGGTACCTGCAACAATCATGAGCAATCCCATAAAACACATAGTAAAGCAACGCGACGTACCCTGTTAGGACTGCTGGCATATCCGACTGTGGCGCCGGGCTGCTGAGGTTGACTGTGTAGTGGTTCATTGTATTTTGCACAGGCGCGTGCAGTTCGTCGGCATCACTATCTTCGTCCTCGCTCCCACTCGCCCCATCTTCTACCCGTACGAGTGCTCGCCTGCTCTTGTCTCGTACACGCTGCCTGCTCCGGTACAGCCGTCGCAGCCCACCCGTCGAGATTGTCCTGTGCGAGTCCTCCCGCTCGCCTTCCCGCCCTCTTTCCCGCTCACTGTCTCCTTCCTTCCCCTTCGCATCGCCCTCTGCATCACCCGTCCCGTCCGTCATCGAGGTATCCGCGCTCAGCGCGCTCACGTCCGCCATGTCGATGTCGCGCACCGGCGGGACCCATGCTGGCGCATGCGTCGTCTGTGGTGGCGGAATATTCATCACAAAAGGCACGTTCGGCACGGCTGTCCGCGAGAACGTCGGCGCAGGGCTCGAGGGGCCGGGGAACGGCGACGGCGGCGGGTGCATCTCGCCAAACGGTCCTAGCCCCAACATCAGCACAAAACCAACACTCTCTCTGACAGTGAGACGTACGTTTCCGCGGCGTGCTCGCATCCTCTGGTGGGCCAGTCGCCCAGACAGGCCGCACCGGTTTGCGGTCTGTGTATTCAAAGTCCATGGGTGCCTCTGTCCCGCGCGGCGAGCCGAAGATGGTGCCGCCGCCCATCGGGTTGTGTCTCGTCCTCGCGAACATCAAGTCTCGTAGCGCGTCGTGGGTTTCAGGTCGTCGTGGTCGTTGGCCAGGGTGTGTGGGAGTGGCGGGCTCCGTTGTGCGAGACGGCGACCGCTCGTCTGTCGAATGAACTGTCGTGCGCGCCTATTGAGACGCGTCGGCCACGTGGCGCGGCCCTTGCCGGCCTGCGAGGGCGCGCTTCGAGTGCGCTGCTTGAGCTGCAGCGACGGACTGCGACGACGACCTCTATGCTGGCCTCACGACATCTTGCACGCGCTGCGCGCACCGCTTTTACCGGTGCACATGCTGTGCGACGTTTCCATCCTCTGGCAGGCCGGTGGGAGGGGCCGCCGCAAGGGAACCTGGTGCCGATGGTCATTGAGCAGACAGTGCGTCCTCATACCTTGATGTCTTTGCGGTATCTCTGACACGGAACAGGGCCGCGGCGAACGCAGCTACGATATCTTCTCGCGCCTGCTGCGCGAACGCGTAGTCATGCTCTACGGGCCCGTGCGTCTACCTTCGCACTCCCCTCCACCGTTTCCTCTGACCCTCTGTAGATCCGCGACACCGACTCTGCGCTGCTCGTCTCGCAGCTGCTCTTCCTCGAGGCCGAAGACTCATCCAAACCCATACACTTGTACATCAACTCACCCGGTGGGAGCGTCACCGCGGGGCTAGCGATCTACGACACAGTGCGTCTCGCTTTCCCTCCACTCGTGCCGCACACACGCTCACCTTCGCAGATGTAGATGCAGGTACGTTGGCATTAGAAGCGTCTTGGGGTGCTTGAGGACTGAACGGGTGTGACGGCAGTATGTGTCCTCGCCGATACACACCTACTGTGTAGGCCAGGCGTGCTCCATGGGCTCGCTGTTGCTTGCCGCGGGTGAGAAGGGGAAGCGGCATGCGCTCCCGAACTCGAGCATTATGATACACCGTGCGTTCATATTTTCTCCTTCCGCCTGATATACTCAACGTACCGCAGAACCCTCGGGCGGCGCAAGTGGTCAGGCATCCGACATCGCCATTCACGCACACGAGATTCTGCGCGTACGCGAGGTGCTCACAAAAATTTACCAGCGGCACTGCGGACTTCCTGAGGAGAGTGTTCAGGATGGCGTTCTACGATTCGGTTAGCCCCGCCTTTCGCCCTCTGGTCCCCCGTCCCCCTTCTGACACTATCATTTTTACAGAGAAGGCTCTTGAGCGAGACTACTTCCTGACAGGTACGTTTGACAGTAGAAATGTGTTGTTGGTCCTGATGACTTGTTCGCGTAGCCCAAAAGGCCCGGGAATTCGGAATCGTGGATAGCGTGCTGGAGAAGCGGCCGCAGGGAGCTGGGGGAGAGCTGTAATTGGGTGGTACACCCTTCGGGTCGGGCACACACAACGTTTTGGGTAGTCTGGCACGAACAGTGAAAACAGCATAGAGCACAGGTGTGTTCCCTGCACACGGGAAGACAAAGCCAGCACATCGCTGTATTTCGACGGCCAACGGGGGATGGCTACTAGTAGGCTATCCCCTTCCCAATATGTTTGGGGACGTTACTCGTCACGAATGGGAGCAATAGATGAATGTTTTGACATTCCTGACAGGACGTGGTTCATCTCAAGTATCATACCAAACACCGACTAGACAGCCGGTCCTGGTCGGACTGTCCTCGATGCACGAATATCTACCCACACTGTTCCCGAGTCTCTTGCCTAGGCTGCTCGCCGTCGCCACACTCGTTCATCGGATGTTTGTGAGATAAAGTGGGCGTGTGGGTCAGTGTGAAGATGTGATGCGAACCGTGAGTACGACCGATGTGTCCTAGGTTGGCTGTAGACCCAAGACATCCGCCTCGAAAAACCAGATTCTGAGCCAACACACTTCGAAAAACTCGACAATTCTCCACGTGGCGAAACTGACACCACATACCGAACACGAAGCAATCGATAGATTTCTGTATTTTGGGAAGGATTCCACGTAGTCGACAACTTCAGTGCGGTAGAAGGTTATACGGGCTAAGTTCACCGCCGAACGACGAGACCTGTAGTGTGTTCCCCGCACACCCACATGCGCGCGACGCTCGCGGAGACGAAAGAACATGCGGAGCCCGTTCCCGAGGCTGGTGATCCCGAGCACACAGATCGTCGCCAGATTCGTTCGCGCCACAAAGTGCATGCGTGTGCATGTGGACGGTCGTCAGGATCGCGATCCGTGGATGCCTTTCTTTCTTGCCTTCCGGGTCTGCGTTCTGTGCGATGTTGCGTCATGGGTGCTCTCGACGTTCGACGTTCAGCGATAGCACGGGCATCGGGGAAGAGACGTATCGTGGTCTTTAAGCTTAGCGCGCATGGGTTGGTTGGTGTAATAATCAGAAGCAAAATAAAATATGCAGATGGTCGATACTCGTACAAAGAAAAAAGAGAAATTCGGTCGTAGAATCGTAGTGCAGTCTTTCAGTCAAATCCAGGGAGAAGCAGCGGAGCAGACCCAGCGAACTCAGACAGTGGAGGCATAAACACAGTGGCGCGTCCAGTAAAGCGGTCCTGGAACGATGTTGAGGAGACAAGCGAGGGAGGAGCGTCGATGAGAGGTGCTGTAGGCGGTGGCGGGTTGGGCTGAGCATCAGGGACGTGCTGCAGCTCCTGTCGAACCCCTTGCCAGTACACGCGTACTTCGTCAAGAGTCGGTTCCTCTTCGTCGGGTGTTTCTGCTAGGGCCGTAGGCGAGCATACAAGATCACTGGGGGAGAACGAGTCCTCCCCCTCGTCATCCGCATGCTCGTCCGAATCATCCAAGCAATATTCCCGTTTCCGCTCGTCCTTCAGCTCGTCAAGCTCGTCCTGCAGATCGAGGATCTGCCGCTCGTGCATGTAGACAGTCGCCTCGTGTTCCTCCTCCGCGAAGCGCAGCGCGTCCTGGGCATCCGTGAGGTCCAGTTCCAGCTTGGCCATGCGCCGCCGCAGATCGATGATCTCGGCGTTGAACATCCGCGCGAGGTATTGTGCGGCCTTCATCTCGGAGGTCACGGCATCCATGGCCCGTTCGTGGGTCTCGGTGTCTTGTTTCGCTTTACGCTCCAGCTCGATCTTCCGTATGCGGTAGTGACGAGCCTTGTGGGTTAGGTAGGTGATGTACCTCAACGCCTTCGCCAGTAGCAGGTGTCGTTCCTATGACTGTGTCAGCCGCGGCTCGTAGAAGGGGGCAGTAATGTGGGGACTTACAGTCGCAGTCTCCTTCTGTATCGCAAGCTCTCCTTTGGCCTCTTGTGCTTCGTCCCTCGCGGCTAGCATATCTTCAACCGTCTTGAAGAGCTTCACACTGTTCTTCTTGCTCGCATTATACTGCACCGCGTACGCGATAGGCAGCATGAAGAGAATACCAGGAAGGATAGACATGGTGAACCGCTCCAGGGCGAAGAAGAGGGTAGCAATGACTTGGAAGAGAGATACGGCGTCCATCTTGGTACGTTTGAGAGTGGGTGGCTGTTGGGTAGGCGCTTGAAATGAAGTAGGAGGTGGTGGTAGTGGAAGAACTGGGCGGACGGTGAGGTCGCGGACGGCCGCGATTCAAATACTATCCAGGACGAGGCTGACAGCTTTCCAGCCTCTGAACAGGTGTCCGCATAACGATTGCGACTTGGACCAGGCCGGTAAGGGCTGAGGGCCGCTTGCGGCGGTGGCCGCAAGTGAGAGCACAGCTCTTAACGTGGCAGAGGAGAGTAGCAGGCGAACAGAGAGGCGCTTGTCCATGCTCCTCCTCGCGATGGGCTTGGCGGGCTTGGCGGGGATCTCGCTCGAACCTGCCTTATTTGGACGACGGAAGACACCAGTCTCGAGCGCGAAGCGCAATGTTGAGGCCCTCGCAACGACTCCACTCCATCTACGCGAACGCTATCTTTACCGGGATCACCTGCAATTTCTCATTCTCCACAGAACCCACTAGCACTCTCACCCACCATCCGAAGATCCCACGACCCGAGCAGGCCGCGAAGCCCGTTTCATCTTGATTCTTCTGCACACGGAGGCAAAATATTTCAGGATCCACGAGCCCAGATCGTATTGAAGCTATTCCTACAACAACCGCAAGCGGTACATGGAGCGAGGTATCATCGAATCGGAGGCGAGCCCAGCCGTCTCGAAATCTCTACAGTGGGGGGAGGGGGAAGAAACACATGCACGTTTAGAAGCCAACAGCGCGGGCCTTGAGACCGCGGCGGAGCTGGAAGCCCTCGTATTCGCGCTTGCCCTGGCCGTTCTGGTTCGCGGTTGCCTTGCCCTTCTTGAAGCCGAGCGAGGCCGACGCGGAGGCAGAGGGGGCAGCGGACGCGGCGGTCGCAGCAGCGCCACCCTTTGCGCCAGCCGCAGCGGCAGTCGAGGCGGCGGAGGCAGATGCGCTAGCGGCAGAGGCAGCACCAGCGGCACCTGCAGCTCCGGCAGCGCCGGTTGCGTTGGCAGCATCACCACCGACAGTGAACTATATTAAGAGAGATCGAGGTCAGGCACACTGCCAAAAATAAACTAGCACGATGAGAGTACGCACGTAGACCATGTCGTCCATGGAACCGTGTTGGGCGACAGCGACGAGCACAGGTTGGTGGTTCGCCGCGCTGTTGATCGACGAGAGGCGGTAGACACCGGCGGGGAGACCGTCAGTGACGTCGGCGGAGAGGACACCGTTGGCGGCCTTGTCGTTCAAGCCCTTGAAGAACGCGAACACGGTGGGGTCGGTGGGGGTGGTCTGGTCGAGAGAAGAGAGCTTCTCGACGACGACGTGCGAGTGTCCTTGGATGAGGCCCTGCCCGTTCACAGTCTGGGGCGCGGAGAAGTAGTTCTCCTGCGCGTTGACGAAGAAGCCAGTCTCGAGGTTGTTGATCGCCATCTGAATGGTGAAGGGCGTGTTGGCGGCGACTGATCCACCGTTCGGGGGGAAAACGAACTTGGCGGAGGGCATCTTTGACTGTGCAGCAATGACACCCATTGGGGCCGGGTTACATGAGCCCTCGACGATCTGCTTGCCGTTGGTGATGGCGAGGTTGGGGACAGTCAGGCAGAAGTTGATGAAGTTGTTGCTCGAAGTCGCAGAGGCGACCTGGCCAGCAGCGGGAACGTCCTGACCGTCATCCTCGAAGCCCTTCGCGATGACTCGGGGGTCGAGAGCTATTAATAAAGTCGCAAATTAGTCGATCGAGCTATTTATGCGGCAGATCGGAAAACGCACTCGTTGATGTTTGGGGGTCACCGCCAGCAGCGGCGGCGGCGGCGGCAGTGGAAGACGCGGCAGCAGCAGCAGAGGTAGCTGCTGCTGAAGCGACAGCGGAGGACGCAGCCTTGTTGCCAGCGTTGTTTCCGGCGTTGTTTCCATTGTTGCCGCCCTTGCCAGCGTTGTTGCCGCCACGGCCGTTCTGACCGTTCTGGCCAAACTGACCGCCGTTGAAACCCTGTTTGATACTTCAGTACCCCGAAAGGTAGAAGTCGCGGCGAAGAACTTACGAAGGGCGTGGCGATGACCGGCGCCAAGAAGGGAAGGATAGCAATGAGAGAGGCGACAGATGTGAACTTCATGACTGAGAGATTATGTGAAGCGCGCTTCAAGCGGTAGTAGAAAAGACTGGAGTGGGGTGGGGATCCTGAGGAGAGCTGGAAAGCGAGTTAGTGGAGGTCGTCGAGGCTCGTGCCCAGGACACTCACAAGGAGAGACCAGGCAGCTCTGCTGCAGAAGAGATACCGGAAAAAGAGGAGTGAGGGGAAGAACGAAGCTGGCAATGCAGGCTGTCGAGGGACGGTATAAATACACTAGAGGACGGCGCTCATGTCAAGGTGAGAACTCGGTTGCCCTAGTGACATCGCGTGAAATGGGAATTTGTTGTTGTTATCAGCAAAGTCGGTAGGTCTATTGGCAGATGTTGACAGGGCCATAGATAGCGCGATGGTGATTGGCCGAGATGGTGGGAAGATTTGTATGTGCGTCTGACACGCTTCAGCCACGCATCCTCGCTGTTATGAGACTGGTCAGCATCCACGCAGAATGAAAGGGGGTGGGAAGCATATCAGAGCGCAGCGAATGGCAGTGAGCCCTCGGGTGGTGAAATAAAAGGTAGTCATCGGCCATGCCGGACAGCATATCAGACCGCGCTCGCGACAAGGAGTCGGTTTGCGATGAACAAACGGACGGGACAGATGGCTTACCTTTCGCCTTCACGGCATAGGTGAACGTTCCGACAACATCCAGGTTTTTGATTTGATGCTCGCGGAAATGTCGCTCGGCTATCTGGGCCAATGTTCTGTGTACCTCGCCGACATCAGCCAGCACTGGTGTCACGCTCGGCCGTCTGTCGTCGTCGAGCAGGCGTGAGCTCCTCCTTCGGCTCGTACTGGCGCTGAGCTCTCGGCGCGGACGGTTGGCAGGCGTGGGTGGCAGTTGCGGTGCAGGACTCGCCGTGGACCCCCGCTGAGCGCGTGGCTTCAGCAACGACGAGGGCGGCGGTGGATCATACGCCGTCGTTGGGAGGGGGTCTAAATCTGGGACGATATCGTATTCGATGAGGTAACGGTATAGGGCCTCGAGGGGTAATTTTGTAAAGTCCACCTGGTTGGGTCCGTCAGACATTGGACACACGACTCTTTCCGTGACGCGTTTGAAGGGGTTCACGGCGACGAAGCATCCACTCACCAAACACTTGCGTTCCACCTCCTGACCCTTGTCTGCAGCCTTCCTGCCCCCCGACGTAGCGACGCCAGACGCACCTGCCGTGCCCGAGGCCTCTACCCGCTTCCTCTTTACCCGGGGTTCACCCTCTGGCTTTTCCACAGCGGCGCGTTTGGTGCCTGCGCTGCCGGGTAACACGCCGTGGTATGCAGCGTCGTCCGCGGTTACATTCAGCTTTCTCCGTGCTTGAGGCCGCGCCCTCGTGGTCGTCGCCGCAGGCTGGGAGCTTCCATTCGCCATTGCTGAGGTAGGAGGGGGAGCCATCGCGTCGCTGTGCTGGTGGGGCGTGCGAAGGGTGGTCGGTCGTTGGTGAACGAGGCCAGTCGCGCCCCGGCGCGGTAATGACGAGCGTTTGTTGCAACAAGCGCGCACGTGTGTGCGATCACGATCGAGCTACCTCTTTTGTAGGGCAATATTTATACAGGACTCGGAGTCAGACACACTCAAGTCTCTACTCCCACCATCCGACTTACAACGGAACTCCTACCGCTGAACCTGCCAGTGCAGTTTTAGTCGGTATATCTGAGCAGAGAACAGGCAAGGCTGTCCTTGTGAGTTTCCCCTCGCTTGTCAGTGCAGGCTCTCACGTCGTTCTGCAGACCTGTGAACTCGTCAGGAATTAGAGTCAGTCCTTCCCGATGCAAAATTCTCCAAACCACATCTCTGACCTCTATTTCACTTGCAGAACCTCATTGTACAACTGTAAACACTAGATCACGACATGTCGACATTTGGCACTCTTTTCCGAGTCACCACCTACGGTGAATCCCACTGCGCCTCCGTGGGTGCAATCATCGACGGCTGTCCGCCGGTGAGTACGACTTCACCCCTTCTGCTTGTCCGAAACTAATGTTTGCCGCAGGGATTGCCCCTCGAGCCTCAGGACGTGCAGACCCAGTTGAGCCGCAGGCGTCCTGGCCAGAGTAACCTCACGACCCCGGTATGTCCGACACGTCGTACGCGACAGATGCACCTCTCATCCCGTCCCCCAGCGTGATGAAAAGGATCTCGTGCAACTCCAGTCCGGACTCGAACACGGCATCACGCTTGGCACGCCCATCGGTCTACTCGTGAAAAACGAGGATCAACGCCCTCGGGACTACTCAGAGGTACGCATTACTTCGCTTTCTTGCTCTTGAGAGCGGTGCAGCAGTGATTGACACGCCTGCGCAGACGGACCTGTACCCGCGTCCCAGCCACGCTGACTGGACCTACCTCGAGAAGTACGGCGTCAAAGCGAGCAGCGGTGGCGGACGTAGCAGCGCCCGCGAGACCATAGGACGCGTCGCGGCCGGTGCGATCGCCGAGAAGTACCTCAAGCTCGCGTACGGCATTGAGATCGTCGCGTTCGTGTCTTCCGTGGGCAAGGTCAAGCTGCCGTCTGCTGTCTCTTCCCCGTCCCAGGCCTCGTCGGACGATGACGACACGGCTGAGGACGCACTCAGCCCTGAGTTCGTGAACCTCCTCAAGACCGTGACGCGCGAGCAGGTCGACGCCCACCTCACCCGTTGCCCTCATCCCGAGACGGCGGAGCGCATGACGAAGGTACCGTTCTCTGCGACGTGCATCGGGATAGCAGCTAAAGTTTTCTCTTCCAGCGCATCATCCGTGCCAAAGAGGCACAGGATTCCATCGGCGGCACCGTTACGTGCATCATCCGTGGTGTTCCCTCTGGCTTGGGCGAACCAGTGTTCGACAAGCTCGAGGCGAAGCTCGCGCACGCCATGCTGTCCATCCCCGCCACCAAGGGCTTCGAGATCGGCTCGGGCTTCCGCGGCACTGAAGTTCCCGGCAGCAAGCACAACGATACGTTCTTCCGCAAGGAGGACGGGTCCATGGGTACGCGCACGAACTGGAGCGGAGGCATTCAGGGCGGCATCTCCAACGGCGAGGACGTCTACTTCAAGTGAGTTTTGTCGTGCCGCGTACTCCGAACGGTGGCTGACGATGGTATAGGGTTGGCTTTAAATCCCCTGCGACGATCTCTCAGGCACAGGAAACCGCCCAGTATGACGGCACTCCGGGAACTCTGGCTGCTAGGGGCAGGCACGACCCTTGTGTCGTCCCGCGTGCCGTCCCCATCGTCGAGGCCATGGCGAGCTTGGTCATCATGGACCAGGTCCTCATCCAGAACGCGCGCAAGACCGCCACGTCGCTCCTCCCCGCTATCACGACGCTTCCCCCTACGATGGTGAAGCCTCCGACTGGGGCTTGAGCCAGGCTTCGCCGAACACCGTATAACGAGATGTGATCTAAAGATTGCTCGAATGAAGTCGATTTGTCCGCTTCTGGCGGGAGCGGGTGTGCATACTAACTCGATGATTCATCTGTGGTATCTGCTACCAGGGTAGACCCTTTTATACCAGATCTGACGTGAGGAGGTGCTTCTTGACACGGAGGCCGCACCGCGCTGATACCATCCACAACGATCCTCCCAACTTCCCACACAAATATGCTACGTCCTGTTCAACAGGATCTGAAAATATCGCGAACTTAGGATCGAATTTCTGACGTGTTCTGGACATCTAGATCAACTACTATATACCCGTCGCCCCAATATCCGGCGAACACTGGATCAGGAAGCCTTGTATCTCTGCCACAATCCCGCGCGGGTTCATAAAATTTCTCGAGGTCTGTGTTCGTTTCTACCTCTCCAGATTTCGCCATTCGTTAATAGCCCGTAGGTCCTATCTCTGCCTGGTTGCAGATTCCCGTATACCCATGGGACCGAACACGATCCGCCACCCCATCCGAGGCCTCTCCGCGCTCCCTCTCAAGCTATCCCACCTACCCCCTTGGTCAACGCCTTCCCCCTTCGACGTCTCAGCTGAGTCCGGCTGTCTGAGAATGGTTGCCTCCGCAAACAAGGCTCGAGTTTTGATCGAAGCGGCGTCCCTTCACGGCGTCGGTCATAATTTTTGCAAAGAAGATTTGAAGGTTGCGCGCGCCGGGAGTGGTGGTCGCTGCATGTTTCCTCTTGTCAATGAAGTGCTGATACCATCTTCGTATCCCCGCGTTCAACCTGACCTCGACAGGGCTCGTCGATAAGATTCAAGCTGCGGTCGCAAAATCCTGGATGAAATCATAACTATACTGGATGAGAGTTCGTCCAAGTTCGCTTCTATCTTCGGGCATGGCGACGGCTGACACGCTTGACGTACAACGGAAAGAGCGAGGTATAATTTGGTGGGAGAGTAGACGAACATCCACTATCCCTTCGTCTTCCACGTCACGGCCGCTGTAATACTTGATCGCACCTTGTCTTTAGCTATATAAACGCGAGCTCAGTTGCATGTTCTCGAGGGAGTTGCACCGGCAAAGTGAGACTGGGCCCGGGCGCACATTGGGACAATTGAGTCGAGACAAACCTTGTACGCACCTGACAGGGGCCGCGAGTCTGATTGAGCAGAAGAAGGTCTAGGCGACGGCATTCGGTGCGAGCACTGCGCTTTCCCCCGGGGCGACGACGACCTGCCTCTTCCCGCTCCCCTCTAGCCGCTGCCCAGCACGACCTCAGCGGACGATTGCACCCAGCCTCGCCCGAGCGTCAAACGCGAGTAGAGTCGAGCCCGAACGGTGGAGAACTGGCCCGCGACTTTGCACTGAACACCCATGAACACGAGCGACTGCAGAGGCAGCACGCGATGTCGCACGCACCCGAGGCTCACGACGACGGCGGTGGTATGAATCTGGCAGACTCTGGCGGTCCGGGTGAGTCCCCTCCTTCCGCACCGCTGCAACGTGCGCCTCATACCAGCATCACTCTCCTTTCTCCGCCGCTTCGAACTGAACACCACCAGATAGAAGCTCTCCAGCCAGCGAGCACGCCTCGCAGGATGCACCCAACGCACAGCAGGCGGCAGAGGTGCACTCACACGACGACAGCGACCACCTCTCCTTTGCGGCGGGCGACATGCGCGCGCGCATGACCATCGCCCTCGACGACGTGCCAGACGGAGACATGGCCGCGCTGTTCGAGCAGAAACTCTCCGCGGAGGGGGCCTCGCCGAAGCCGTGTATCGTCCCCGGCAACGCCCTGCAGCTCATCGACGACGACCCCGCCGCGTCGCGCGCACACACCCCCGCAAGCGTCGTCGTGATCGACACGGACGGCCACCCCACCAGCGTACAGCCCGACAGCTCCGGCGACCCTGAACACCCACACGGCGGGGACCCCCGCCCCGTCCCCCGCGTACGCTTCCGCTCGCGGGTGCGCATCACGTCTGGCTTGAGGCGGAGCAGGCAGGGCACGAGCGGGCTGTCTGCGGGCAGCCCCGAGAGCTCCGCGTCGGACTCTCCGTCGTCGTCGATCTCAGCGCCGATCCGGTGGCAGGCAGACGAAAACGCGGCGTGGGGCCCCCTTGGGCAGCGACTCAGCTCGTACGCGCACCACAACGGTTGGCAGAAACGGGTCCCCAGTGGGCCCCGTGCGCGTGCCGATCGCCCGCGCGTCCCGCAACCCAGGGCCAAGACGGACGAGCGCACACCACTAGTACGCACTGCAAACCATACGTCGTATGCAGACGTAGGTTCGGATGGAGGGGGCGAGGCGGACGATGAAAGAGTAGTGGAGGGCGAGTTTGACAGTGAAGATGACGACGCCGCGCAAGAGCAAGCGTTGCGCATGGAGGCTTTGAAACGTGAAGAGGACGCGGTATTTGGGCAGTGGCCGTGGAGATTCCTAAATCGTCATGTACGTCCTATCATCTCTTCTCTGAGTCTTTCTCATCATCATAGTAGTGGTGGTGGTGGCAGATCGAGCCTGTCCTATGTTGTTGCTGGGTGGAGGACTCGGATTTTGAGCAATAGTCACTATGCAACTCCTGAATCTTGATGGCTGTTGTACCTTACTTGCAATAGCTTGAATCTTGTGTTTTGAAATCAATATTGAATTGTCAATGTATTTCTTGTGCAACATACTGGTATTCCATTCTGAAATGGTACATAATATTGTGCATTGGATTTGCAGCTTACTACTTCATGACTCATGATCAACCCTCTAAGCTTGTACTCTATGATATGGATGAAACTTCTGGGATGTGTTGCTTATATCACCAATTTGGAATTCCCACAAGTTACACAGCTGTTATCAATCATCTGCTTGTAAATCACCACTCTATATCTCCCTGATACACAAGGTATGACTAGTTTCATTATATTCTATAGGAGTAATCATTGAGTTTGATGTAAGAAACTATATTGGCAAGTGAAGGAATAGGCATATATATAGATCACCTACCATACTTAATTCCTCACAAAGCTATCTAACCTTTCAATACTACTCAAACAGTTACAATGGCAACTCAGACTGTACAACCCTCAAAAAAAAGAGCTAGGGCAGATACAGGAGGAAAGGCAGTTGTCAGCTTTACTGATGCAAAACATGACTCTGAATCAAATATGGCCAATGCAGTACTCAAATCTCTTTCATCCAGTGATGATATTGAAAATATGAAAGATATTGCAGCTAAAGCTGGATTTATGCTAACAGAAAAGCGTTCACCTACTGAAGCACAATATAACACAATGATAGCATTAGCATCAACTGCATATCATGGTTTTGCTGCAAAGGCAGCCATGGATATGGTGGCTAACATATTACAGATGGATCAAGACTTCCGAAAAGCATTCATAGAAATAGCTCACAAAATGGATGATATTTCAATGGCGCCCATTCAAAGCCTTGCAATGTATTTGATGATGCTTCAATGTAAAACTAAACCTGCTATTGAATTGTTATGTCAAATTTGTAGGCTGTTCATAATTGCACATATAAGCAAATATTGACAAATATCTCTTTGCATTAGCTATTCAATCTATGCAGCAAGTGGGTTATATATCTAGATATGGTTCAAGAATTGCCCAGCAAAGTAGTATTTACAATTTTATTTATGTTCTAATTACTGATGATTTGCAGGCAGAATAGTGGATATTTTGAAACGAGCATGGGATAATCCCTTTTATGGCTCTGCCAATCAGTCATTGCTTAATATTATGGCTCGTAGCTATAACCAAAATGATGATAACAATGACAACAAATTGTATAGCAATATACTATTTGTGGCACAATATCCAGGTTCAGGAAAATCAAGGTTGTTAAATGAAATCTCAGATGAAATTCTAGTACTTCCACTTAGAATTGGCAGCATCAATAAAGGTTATTAGATTCAATGCCTTTCTAAAGACATGTACTAATAAGTATTATGTAGGGGATATTTATCCGCCATGCCATCTTAGCGTTCTTCATCACTTCAATGGTTTCAAATTTACAGACCCTTATCAAGCCAAATTACACTGTATGGTTTTTCTTGCTGCATTATTTCAAACTGCAAAGAATTTCATGGATAAAATCACAAACAGTGAAGAAGAAAATTATAATATGAAATTTGCACAAAGATGGAAAACATCGTTAGCAAGCAATAATTATATCCAGTCTCTTGAATTTTATCAAGAAGTTTGTTTAGTAAGTATTAGTATATTTATCAATATTTTAACTTATACAAGTCAATATACAAGTATGCTGCCATCTATGAGAGGGTAATTGAATCTGAGGCACAAAGAGTGCAGGATAGTAGTCAATATAAGCTATGCAAGAAATGGGTAAATGATAAATATGAACTGCTTCATGCAACTGTAGCAAATAACTTAAATATGCAAACTCTTCCACACATGCCTTTGATTGTTATCACATTAGATGAAGCTGAAAGTTGGTGCAACTATAAATTTGAAGATCATTCCTCTCAAATAAACTTGCACACAATTTTTCAATCTGCATTTCTTGAGCTGGAAAAGAAAAACTCTATTTTCTTGATTGCAACAGCATTGCCTAGAGATTTAGCAAAAATAAAACCTGAGCAAAATGATCAAAATCCATTGTATCAGTATTGGCTCAAAGGATTGACAACTATTGAAGCTCCATTTACAGAGACAGAATTTGACTACTCTAAAATTCCAGGCTTCAAAACTTCAGGCTCTAAAGTTCAAGAAAATGATAATAGAGAGATAACAAAAATTTTTCAAAGCCATAGATACACCATTCATGACATAGCTGAATGGAAGTTTGTAAGCAAATTTGGGCGTGTCATGTAGGTTGTGCCTATACATGAGATTAAATGCTGACAAATTATAGATTTTGGGCTTTGATTGGAAGTGCTTATGATATACATGATCATCAAGAAATTCAGAACTTTTTATTTGAAAAATATTTCAATATACCAAAGACTAAAAATAAACAGGGTGGTAAAACCAATAAGTATGTGTTACAAGTACAACATGCTTTGATTGCACTTCGAGTTCTTTTACAAATTGGAGTGCAACATATTGAAAATACAATATTAGATTCCCATGAATCTGTGTATTTGCACCATGCATCTCGATTGCTGTATATTGTTTCACCTGACTGTCAATCCTTAACTTCTGGAATTTCTTCAGAACCAGTTTTGGCTGCATTAGCAGCAGATTATTGGCAGACAAGCCGTTTAAATCCTGTTCAGTGCCTCAATCGCTTTTTAACATTGAACAGTCACATGATCAACAAAGGAGAACGTGGTGAATTGGCTGCTCGTTTATTGTTGACCATAGCATTTGATATGGCTAGCAAAGAGCATATTTCAACCAATCTTGACATGAACCCAAATCCAACAGCAGTTTTCAATGCTATACCTGTTTCTTTATTTCTTGATCATTTAATTGCAAAAAAATGGCATGCATACATTAAAAATGCACTTCCAGACATTGCTATTGCAAATGGTGATAAAACCTTAAGTCAGGCTTTTACTGGTACTTATATTCGGTTCAACCATTTTGTCAAATTAAGTTCAAAAACTATAATCAATCAAGATGCTATCATGCAGGCATTTGCACGTGGTCAAGCCTTTCAATGTCATGATACTCAAAAAGACATTGATCTTGTTATTCCTATCTTTATAGCAAAACGAGATCCCGAGTCATCTAAAATCTGCAAAGAACATATGACTTTTATTGTTGTTCAAGTCAAGAATCGACATAGTCACATTAATTTAGCAGAGTTTTCAACTGAGCCTCTGGCACTTTTCTCAAACTATAAGTTCAGTCATCCATATATATTCCTTGTCATGCAATTAGGTTGTGAACAAGAAAAGAAATCTGAACAAGAGAAACAATCCAAACAAAGCAAAAACTCTGATGGAGGGAAAAAACCCAAAACAAAGCAAAATATTAATCTTCGACAACAACCTGTTCGAAGATCAATACGGAACATTGAATCACAGCAAGAATCAGAGACTTCCAATAATATATGTTATACAATTGATATTTCTGGTTTGAGCAGTCAATCCTATAGACATATAAATGAACCTGCACAGTGGAAAGCATTAATTGAGCCTCCAGATGATTTAGCAAAGGAACACAAACGCAGTGATAATGACTGCAAAAAACGACTAGAGAAAATGAACCCTGTAATAACAAATGATGTATTAGATCTGTGGTGTCATAATGATGGTCCTCAGAAAAACACTCAGGATCAAAATGAAGACTATCCTCAAGTTTCTGTTGGAAGAGTTGAAACATCCATGGAAGAAGACCTTTTAACTGATTATGATGATGAAGATGGGTTTACAGATGCGGAAGGCTGGTCAGATGCAGAATCAATTGCATCCGATTTTTTCTGAATGATTGAATAATGTCTACATAACTGTAGAGTGCTAACTTCAGTGTTTCTGTTGTTATAAAATATTATGTTCGTGTGCCTACTACAAATATCTCCAAGCCTACACACAAATCGATGCTTGCACAGGCACTATGAGCCTAGGTCCTATGATGCAGGGCTTGTTGGTCTTGTTTGTATGGTGGTGATGCTATTTCTCTGTGTTGAAGGCCTTTGCTTCCTAATGTGGCAGGTGTGATAATTCATACACCCTGTATTTTGATATTGACTTCTGTGCCCATGTCATAAGCCAAAGCAATTTGGTGCACCACAACGTACCCTGGATATGCCAGCCAGAGTTTCATGGACTTTTGCCTTGCCTATTACTCTTGTTCTATTGATTGTCATTCACCCTTCAGACTTTTGTATCATCAACCTAACCCATGACAACCCAGATATTCTGTACCAACATCTCTACCGGTAACCTGAGAATGACTCAGAAGTGTGACTATCTCAGTACCAACCATCCAGTATCTTTTTCCTATCCAACCTCTCCCACACTACTCTTGTGTTCCCATATTAGTGTTAGTAGCTGGCAGTGCTTTACATACAACAACAGATCACATAATGTATCAGTCAGCACATGGTGATTGGGGTATTCTAGTACTGCACAGTAGTTCCCGGGATCCTCTCACACATGTATATAAGCTGCCCACTCTGTGCCCTAGCAGGCCAGAGGTTTCAATCCCATCTCTACCTAGACAGACACAATGGAAAAGAGGAACAAACAACAGGGAGCATTGTCACGCGACGGACATCACGCTCCCATTCAGGCATCTCCGATCAGTTCCGGTCACACTTCCGCACCTCCGCACCACCCACACGGTCTCTTTTCATCTATCGCACAGCCTCTTCATGTATCTGATTGTTTCAGCCCCTTCATCTTGTTATCTCCTTATCCGATCCACGCTCCCACAGCCTCATCTCCTATCAGTTCCGACATCTCCGTATCCGATGACTTAGTACGAGTTCATGTTCATACTCAGCTCCGCTACGACCTCCGCATCATCTCCGCTATACTGTATATAAACTCATGTATTAGCACTACGGTTC